>BLKR01004138.1:0-118341 GCA_011170035.1 Teleogryllus occipitalis
AGAGAGGGAGAGAGAGAGAGAAAGATAGAGCGTGAGGGTGACGGTGCGAGAGGGGGAGGGGGAGAGGGAGAGGGAGAGAGAGAGAGAGTCAGAGAGAGAGAGTCAGAGAGAGAGAGAGTCAGAGAGAGAGAGAGTCAGAGAGAGAGAGAGTCAGAGAGAGAGAGAGAGAGTCAGAGAGTGAGTGAGGAGGTCTCTTGAACTTCAGGAACATCAGGGCCACTCTCGGCCGTCGGAAGCTGCGCCGGAAGCGACAGCACACCTGCAGCGCGGCCGTGAGGCTGCTGCCATGTGGAACTGCTGCTGTTGCTGCTACCGCGGCGACAGCCGCAGCCATTGCTGCGCAGGGGCCGCCGTTTCCGCAGCGCAGCGGTTGCACGCGCGCGGGCGGGCGCGCATTCACGCACGGGAAAGGAAGCCGGGGAGGTGGTGGTGGTGGTACTGTGCGCGGCAGCTTACGGCGCGCGCGGAAAGGCGGCCTTCGGCGCGCGGCGTACGCAAGCAAGTCTCCCCTCCGACTTCCCTCTCTACGTCTTGCCGGCCATCGTCGTGTTAAAATGGCTCATCCATAGCTTGGTCGCGTGAACAGCAACGATTGGAATAACAGGAGTACGAAAATGCATAGTTTCCACTCTCCCTTCACAGAAAGAAAATAGGTTCCTCAATACCTACTTTTCCTGAACTTTTCTAGTTTCTATAATGTGTGTTGAAGTGTACCCTTCGCATATACCAATTGTGAACATCAAAACCATAATTGAAATATTTCTAGAAAAATAAGTTTTCAATGTAACAATAATTGTCCCATGTCTGAAGAATCAGATTTTAAGCTCAAATTCTCCCAAATACCGTTAAAAAATAACATCCATTCTCACACTTCTGTCATAGGAGCACTTTTCCTGCAACCCCAGTAACATCTTTTACTGCACGAAGGGAAATTAGGATTTACACGGAAACGTGCGAATGTCTTCCGCTCCGAACTCTATCCAATTCCATGCGTCGTAGTAAAGAAATCGAGATATTGAAAATCACTCGATTGAAATAAGAATGATCGAAAGTACATTACTCTATTCTTGAAAATCTTAAAATGCATTCATTAGTTCAATTAAATTTGATATTTACTTCTTCGATGTTCATCTGATTACACAACCCTGCGATGAAAAACATAGGAATCGAAAGATCTTTATGTATTTTTTGGTGCTATTTAAAATATCTAATAAATTTGTCACGTCACGTCTTGGATTCAATTTCACTTGGAAATTTTATAAACTTTACCGTACATTTTTCGGAAATAAATTTCTTCCCCCTCTACCTGACCTTCAATCAATCGTGGTGAAACCTACAGAAAACCTCTCCGTGACATCTCCCTGTCGCTATGCGTCCCTCCCCGTCGCAATCTACCATTAGAGACGCGCGAATCCTTATATCCGATCTGAATAGGTTGGTGGGAGTAATTCGCAGTCAGTTCGTGAGTGTGTGTGTGTGTTCATGTTTAGAGTTGCGCGTGCGCTGATACGGTTGACCATTTGCGAAGATTTTGAAGTTATCTCCATGCTTCTTTCTCAACTAAGCGGATATACATAGTTCCCGTGTTTCTTTTGCGAATGAGACAGTAGTGATACGACTCAACATTGGGACAAAAAAGACTGGCGGAGAAGACAAAACCTTGAACCAGACACCAAAAATGTGATTAGGAACAGCTTAGTTGCACTAGAAAAAGTATTGCAAACCATTCTGTAAGTAAAAATTAGGTACAATGAAAGTTTGTCAATACTATTCTAAAAGGTGGCAATTGGTTCAAATACCAGTGCAAAAACTTTCCAGGTTTACCCGAAGCCAAGTTAAAAGAAGGAATCTGTTGGTCCAGGTATCCCCAAGTTTATGAAAGAATTTGAAACTAGCATAATCGCAAAGAAAACTTGGGATTCCTTCAAAGAGGTCAGTAAATTTCTGGATAATTTCAAATATTCTGAATATATTGCAACTGTTATGAATATGCTGTACAAATGTCACGCGTTGGATTGCTCTATGAGTGTTAAAATACATTTTCTTCACTCACATGTTGACTTTTCCCCAGAAAATTTAGGATCAGTGAACAACGAAAGGTGAAAAAATTCACCAGATATGGAGCGCAAATATCAAGGAAGGGGCAAGAACACGCCGACTACTGTTGGATATTATCAGGAGGTAGGTCTGAGAATGAATAAAAAAGAACATCAGAAACAAGTTTCAAAGGAAAAAAATACGAATGTTAATAGAAACTATTTTCTTTTGTTTTTTCCCCAGTTTGAAATTTGTTTGAAAGTTTAATGTATACATTCTTTTCTAGGTCAATTATCTATTTTATGTAAGATACAAATTAAAATCGTATATTGGTGATTTCCTTCCAGTAACTCATCATAATTTGATGAAGTACAAAGTTTAACTCCAAGGGAATTTTTTGTTTCTCCCTCGACCAGGGACGGCTCGGGCGATTTGGCATGGATTTTCATCCATTTAAACCTATTAACAATAAAATTGCTGAAAAATCAATTTGCTAATCAAGAGTCGATGAATTTTACACAGATGTATATGGATGAAATCACTGCTACCAGATAGTCTTCAAGCAAAAATTATTCAAGAGAATTCCTAATCAAACAGGATTTTGGCAAAAAATCGATATCGAATTTACAACATCCTGACGCGCTGAAAAAATGGACGTTTTCGACATCAGAACACCAAATAACATAAAAATGAGCGAAAAATTCCATTGTATTTCTCAAAACCTTCAATTTCGCAGGCCTGAGTTATTAGCACACAATTGGTTTTGGTACATTAACTGATGTCAACACTTCCTACTCGAAGTTTTAGGAGTACTAACTTTTAAAAGAATTGACTAAGTATTCGTAATGGTGTATGAGCAATCTTCGAATGATGAAGACATGAATATATGGCGTTTATAACGTACATCTAAATACTTCTACTTTTATCGGCTAACAACGGTGCAATATATTTAACCACCTCGTTTCATATTCGACTTCGAATTATTATTTCCGAAGATGCAATTATGAAAAATACGTCGCACAGAATGAAGCAGTACATCGTTAAGAGTGTTTAAAAGGGAAAAAAAATACGAGGCTATTACCGCTCTGTTTACGTCCAGGAACTTTCCCATCTACCGCTTCGTTCATTAGCGAAACTGCTCTCTCTATCCGAGACACTCCGTTCTCGCATTACATCAAAACGTAACAAACTAATTTATGAAATGTCTATTTAACTATTCCCACAAATGTTTAAACAATTCACGGAATTATACAAGATTTTAAGGACTTGATTAAAAATACATTATGTGTATACATAATTCGCACAGGTCAATTTATTTAAACACTAATACTAAGCTTAACATTAACTTTCTCACAATTGGTTCCTAAAAAAGGGGGCGGGGTATCTAGCCCTGTCTTTGTTCAATTGTGCATTCTCAAACCACGTTGTGTGGCACAACCCGGATTAAATGAGAGCAAAAGCTTCCTGCGTGTCCCGTCCCGAGAGCTCAAGAAAGCTAGCAAGCGGCAGCGAATGTGGAGCTGGCACGCTCTTTGGCCTGGCGCACCTCCGCATGCGTGGCCGCCGTTGTTGCATTCCGCAGCCGCCGCGCCACTCGCGTCCGAGATCCCGCATGCAGATCTCGCGCCTGCAGAACCGGTGCGGGCGGTGCAGAAGGGCACAGCCACCCGAGCCGCCTCTCGCAAGGCCTACAGCCCGGTTTACATGGTTGATGTTCCTCTAGGACGGAGTCTATGGCAGTAGCCCACCATTCCCTCCATATATACACGCTCGGGTTGCCAAGTTTGCAAAGTCCGTACGGAACACTGCACCTTTACCTTGAACACAGCGTCCTGGTCTCAAAAGATATCTCATTGTAACGCAAGAAAGTTACATTATGGACCACGACCCCTTCAAGCAAACTTACAGGAATAAAATTCTGACAAACCAGAACGTACGTATCAATTTCAATCAAATACAATTCATGTCAACTCTCACACACAAAGTTATATATACAGGATTTCATCGTTCGGAAAGTCAAATTTAAGTATACATCCAGTACTTGTAAGATTTCGAAGTCATTCTCATTACCGAACACTTATTAGCGCTGGTATGCCATGGTTACGGAGTATGTGCGCCAAAGAACGTTCATACTCATTACCGGTAACAATTTTTCGTTTATGTTATATTTGGATAATAAAATAACGAAAGTTACGTTAAGTGTAGCAATGTTGCAAAACAAGTTTGTATTTAAGACAAGTTTATATTGTCCTCGTGTTGTCTTTGCATTTGTTTACGTTATTGTTTTTTTTCGGGCACGTCAACATGTTATGGTTATTAGTCCCGTTTGTGTAATGAATGTTTTTATCCCAAGAGGAGGCGGCCTTCCCCTGCTGGATGGCGAGATCCCGGGCCGATACAAATGTCGGCATGCGGGGGATATCCGCTCCACACCTCCGCAGTGGAGCACCGCCTCAGCCGGGACAGAATCAAAGCATCCAGAATGTGTAGTGCATGTGAGTGTAAGGGGTGAGGATACTTCGTTTGTTGGGGATACTTCTCCAGAACACGCCTGACTGATTAGAGAAACCGAGGACAACTACCGATCAGAACAGCGAGCCGCTAGAATTCTCTTGCAGATAGTGTCTAAATTCGACCTAGCTATATAGCTAGAGTCGAAAATGTGAATTATGCATTTGCTGAAATGAATGTCAATTCTAGCACATTAAGTTTTATTTTGTTGCATATTTACTTTCTTTTCAACATTTGATTTTTTCGTAGTACTTGTTTGACTCCGAAGTATCGGTTTAAAATTTGTGGGTGTCTTTTTGTGGGTTGGCAAAATTTAGTCAACCCTGGTTTTAATATTGTTTGTGTCTAATGCTGAAGTCCCTCACTTCAGGACTCTCGTCTGGGCCGGTAGACCGCGTCAGGAGGCGAAGTCGAGCGATGCGGTGACGTGCGTCAGCCGGCGGCGCTTGTCTGAGCCAACGCACCGCCACACCTCGGTTACGTCAGCGGTTATCCCGGGCCTAGTGCGAAACGGCCGATCCTGTCCCCGGCCGGACGTCTGTCGAGTCCACCCACTGTTCGCTCAAGCTGAACTTTCCAGATGATTCAAGCAGATGTTCTGGATAATTTTATTAAACATGCACGAATCATTTCCGTTCGGCGTTACTCGATCTTCCAGCGTATGTCAATAGGAGTTAACATAATACCGACAAGTTTTCTTTTAAAATAATCCGAAGTTGAATTAAAACGAGTTGTATTAAAACTCGTCTTAACGTTGTAAAAATTAACGAGTTGTATTAAAATCACTCAACCAATTTCTTTAACACGATGCACGCATTTTTTTTAAAGTATGTTTAATTTAAAGTTTTAATTTATTCCTGTGTTATTCAAATCGCTTAAAACCAAAATAAGGTTTGTTACAATGTAAAGGTGTTTAGTAATGGTAATTCGGGAAAGTTCACTAGCATGTCTACGCCAGCATCATGCTCACAATAAAACTTCACTTAGCCATTTACCACAATATTTCTAGCTTAAGATTACCTTAAGCACTAACATTTGCAGATTAATACGAAAATATGTCCAAGAATCTACGACAACAGTGAATCGAGTATACAATCTTACAAGAATAATGAAATACTCGAATCGTTCATTCGTGCCATTGAACCTGAATTTAATGAACGGATTAAAACTAATTCCACCACATAGGAAACAAATCACGAATTCGACAATTCTATGAATATATAAAACACGCACTAATGGTGGTCATGACGGAAAGAGTCGAAAACACTAAACTTCATTAACTGACCCCCAAAAAGTGACTTCTTAGTGACCTCGAAATTCGTTGCGACGTCCTTGACCCAATCGACTCGGCCTTAATTTCTCAAAATTTTTTGCGACCTTGATCATGAGGTCTTTCCTGGAGAGAGGCCAATACAGCGTTTCCCGAAGACACGATGTACGTCGGAACATACAACCAGCTAGCCACTCTCCAGCCCCGCAGGACCCTCCCACGACGCGCCGTAGGCGGGGCGGGGCGCCGCGCCGCGGCCTGGTGCTGGCGTTGGCGGCGTTGGCGGCGTTGGTCGATGAGGGCGCATTCCGCTCTAACGACCTGCGATCATCTCGCAGTCGCGCGCACAAACGAATCGATACAGCCGCTGTGCAATTATGACATATTCCGCTGGCAACCGGACTCAAGCGACCTCGATTCGGTGACCGTAGAAAGGCCGAGATTAACTTTGCGACCGACTCCCCACTAAAGAGGCCGCTGGGGAATGCGGACGAATTCGAGATAGTGATAACTCCCAACCAACGGCTGATACCCACGTTCCAGAGCCAAGACTTATTCAAAGCTCATTCAAATTGGTTTCAGCAAGCACGGAATCAGTACAAGACAATGATTCAAATGTTTTAGGTATTTATATGAACAAATGCTAATAGAGAAGTAAAGTAGATACAAGTGATGCTATCGCAAAATCTGAAAGCCAAAGAAAATGAAACTTAATTGTGAACTTTTCTTAAGAGAATCACCAAGAGACTGATTAAAACTTCGTAGACTTAACATTAATCCTATCATTATTAGACACTGTACAAATTCGAAAAAAACAAAATATATTCGAACATATGCGCAATAACTGATACAACGCTTGCTTCAAAATACCATATCGACCTCATTATATGAATTAAGTAGCAATAGTCATGGTTCGTTGATCGATCAGCTGGATTACAAATTGAAGTCAAGGCGGCAAACGTTACTGGAATTTACTGCACATTCAGCGAACACCACCGGCGTGGCTGCTTAGCAGCCGCAGGTGATTATCCCCTCCACTACGGTACTATTCATCGCTCGGCCAAGTTCGTTTTATCGGCCGAGGAAACCACGAGTCAAAACATAACATCATCGCTTTCAAATCACGGCAGAATGAGCGTCTCGCCCATCGCGTCATCGGCTCGGTGGGGGAGGGGAGGGGGTCTATCAATAAACAAAACTCTCACGCCGACTCGACGTCGACTGAATGCCAACGACGCGCGTGCAGCACCCGAGTCCCCTTCGCCATCGCCCGGTCGGAGAGGGGCTTTAAATCCGGATCGGGATCTGGCCCTAGATCTCGCCGCGCTCGGCGCCCGACCTCGCGCCGGCGGCGTAACGGCACCTCTGCCGCAACAAATACCGAAAGTAAAACAAAGCGCCACTCCGGCCGCGCGCAAGCGACGCCCTACCACCCGCACCCAGCCGCCGACGTTTTCTATCAGCGGCGCCGCTCCTCGTCGCCCGCACAAGCGCTTGGCTTCGCGTCAGGGGAGGGCAGCCACCGCGTCGGCAGGTGTGACGAACGCCGGAGGCTCCTCGGGGAGGCTACCGAGTGCTTCGCAACGCGTGCGCGAACGTCGATCGGTGACGTCGCAGTATGAGAACGTTACGTGCGTGTGCGTTGAATAATTCACGCCTAATTCAAAGCTGAAGTGATGATTCAACGCTGAAATGCTAAACTAACTTTTGATACCGCGTTAATTTAGCTCATTCCTGAGTTTTCAAAATTTCGTTAAATTTTTCTTGTCCAGCATGCATCTAAAATCCTGGAGTAAAATTAATTACGCATGTAGAAAGAAAACTCGTACTTTATTTTCTAAAGAGTCAAATATTTGTTGGGCGCATTAAGTACGTTTTATCAGAAGGTAAATGGAATATGCATTTACAATAAATTAAAAATGCAACAATCCCTCAACAATTTACCTTTCTCACTTATCATTGTACAAAAGTTCCTTCACTAAACTAAAAACTAAACAGTATGTTATGCGGCAAATTTCTGTATTTTTTTTAGTTCCGCAATATATTTGAGGATCAGTGTGTTCTTTTCAAAAACCGAATACTGCCTTAGAAAAGGAATTCGGAGAATTGCTTGACGCCTTTGTAAATAAAGATCTGCACACAAATAAATATGAATAACATTTAATAATAAACATCTGAGAACGGTGGAGCGATGAAAATGAAGACCGACTCTCCCTAATCCAGACTGGTTATTTAATTATTTTCAAGTGATAAGATATCATTGTATCGAGTCGTTCCCAACTAAGATGAAACATCTTTAACATAGTATCTTTCATTATTTTATTGAAATGATAAGAAAAAATGTAAGAATGCTTCTTGTAAAGCAGAAATTTCTCTCTCTAATTTCTTTCAAATGGAAACAAACTGTTCAGCAGTTCACTGTTCTATGAAATGTCTATATCGAGTATTAAAACACTACAGCAGTTCTACTCTACGATTTCACATTTTTTAACAGAGCACCCAAAGCGCTGAATTGTAACCCCCTTTCTCACACACGTCGAGATTTATCCATTCCCTAACAAAAGGTCCCTAGATAAAGATAGCTACACAGTTCGGGAACCTTCCCTGCCCGTTCGCGCGGAAGAGCAGAACACGCGGCGGTGGCGACAGTAGCAGAGCACTGGGCGGGGGCGAGGGCGGGGGCGGCGGGAGAGCAGAGCGCGTCTGGGTCTGGGGGCGGCTGCACGTTCCGACCCCGCTGATCAATACCGGCTGCAGCGGGTGGGCGGGCGGACGGCGGATGGACGCCCTCGCGCCACGTGCCCCGGCGGCGTCACCCGCGCCAATTAACACTAACATCTACCGGCACCGGGGCCGCCCCGCCCCGCCGCCATCCATTCACGACCTCGCTCGCAGGTGCTGCTGCACCGCCCACCACCTGCGCCGCACCTCGCCCTCGCACGCCACGGTTTGCACCGGTTACTTCAGTCGCCTTCCGACCCCCTCCACGCGCTCTCAGGCGCGCCCTCTCAACCCCCGGGGAAACCAGCCGGCGTTTGCCACTCCGTATTCACTGCGCACGTTTCAAACTTGCTCTGCACGCTTCAAACCCAACTCTGTTGCTACATGAACACGAAATTTGGTACTTTGGTCCCGACATCTGGAAGTCCTCTCATCCCATTTCAGTGCACCGAAAATGATCACCTCTCAGGAATCTCTCTTTACATAATTAAACAGACACCTGTCAAGTGCTTCATTATAAACACTGGGACCTTGTCTTCCTCTCTGAACTAAGAATTTTGCAAACAGTTGCTCAATTTCTAACTAACTGCAACCAGACAAAATTGCGGAATGACCTTGTCCAATAAAGGAAAAGGGAAGGTTTTCCAAAGATATTTCTATAGTTTCTACTCTACCCACACATGTCACGTTTTCTTATTTCATTGAAACTTGCTTTTAGCATTTTGGTTGATTGTCCAATGATCATACAGCATCGAATGACCAAGTCTTGTCTTGAACAGTGAAAAGGGGCTAGTAGGAAAAAACCACTAACAAGGAATAGTAAATTGAAAATATTCTGGCAGTAGCATGCACTTTACTCGATAAGATTCAAACCAAAATGAGAAACTGCTTAATTTACTCCACTCAAGAAACTAAATCTGAAGGTACAATTAATAGCAGAAATATAACCTTCGACATCATTTCCATTCAAATTATAGATCCTAAACATGCTTTGTTTTTCACCAGACACTTTGGTCGAAGGTTCAACGATTGCAAAAACTAGGATATGACAAGATCGCCCGAAGCTAATTTTTTCATACCTGCTACAAGGATGAAAGTTTAGCGAAAACGACAATGCGGCCACTCTTGTTAACTCTACGGTGTATTAATAATTTCCAATGAATCAAGAAACATAAAATGTCATGAGTGCGGGGCAATGAAAGTAAATCGATACTGTTTTTAGTATGAAAAAAAACGCAAATACCTCAACCGTCCCAAACTAGAAGACAGCACGTACGTTCTGAGCAAACTCGAACCAAATGCTTTGCATAAGTTAGGTCACGACTAAGTTTTTTAGTTTACATAGCAAAATACTTCCAATGTCAGGTCACGTGGCTGAGGTGAGTCACTGGGAGAAGCACGCTGAATGATCTCATCCGAGGCCCGTCCGTCAACAGAAGCAACGGCCGTTCCCTGGGAGTGTCACTGCAAAGTGACGTGACAACAAATTTAGACGTTAACACTGTCCACTGTGTAAATCACGAGTCGTAGGTAGTGAATATTTTACTATCCTTCTATGAGCAGTCACGCAGTGTTTATTTAGTAACAAGGGAGAAAAAAAAGGAATCCATAAACTAAAACAATTTTAAGATGCACACGAAAGTTTTCCAACGCCAAGAAAAAATACACAATTTGGGACCAGAGTAAGAATCACATCAACATATTTTATCAACCACTGTACCTAATCTCATTAAGGTGTCTATACGTAGGAATTCAGAGAATGACAAGCTACAACACTACATTTTTCTACAGATCTTCACGCAAATCGATAGCGCGAATACTTCCAGTTGTTCCAATCCATACTTCAATGTTTGAAGGTACTCTAAAATAATGTACATCAAGTTCACTAGTATTTCACACTAGTGAAAGATTATCGTCGTATAATTAAATTCTACCATGGAACTCTTTTGAAGGTCTGAGAGTCTGATTAATAATATATGCCCACTACTACGCTATTCTTACAAACGTTATTTCACCTATAAAGCATGAAGTGTACACAAGCATACGAATGGAACTCGTATTATGACCATTTCAACAACTTTTGTGATCAGTCATGTTTGTTAATTCTTGTTAACCTTCACTAAAGAGATGACGTGAGATCTTCCTGCAGACCGACGTTGACAAACCTCTACATGGCCGCAATCCATACTAAAATAACTCGATATTTAAATATTAAATATTATATGTAATCAAGAACAAAGAAACAAACACTAATAACATTTCAAGGCACTCTTGTCTAGACACGTATCGGCCATTTTGATGATATTTGACGGTTTACGTACTAACCAGCTAAGCAAGGCAATTTGCTTCCACCATGTCATGGCAAAATTATCAGTAAAACGTTCCCATAGTGATAAAGCAAAAAGTAATTATAAAGACTCACCATAAAATCACAAAGTCGCAATATGAGAAGAAAGGATTAAACCACAACTCGCCACAAATAACAATGATCTCCAGGCACTTCTTGGGTACGTTTGCGCAAACTGCGGGTGTTTCACGAGTTTCACGAGAATCACGCGAGAATCAACGAAAACCGGATAGGGAAATGTCACCATTGCTGCGCGTGCGCACTTCGTTGCACATGTATTACCAACTGTACAAATCTTTTACCAACTTAACGCCATTGTCAACAACGTTTCTTAATTCGTTTTGTAATCGTGAGTCAATCTAGTGTGATTTTGTGATTTGCGTGGGAAAAGCATAGGTAGTAAAATAATTGATTGAATGTAATGATGTGATAAGAATCATCGAAATATAGTCGTCATGATATAGTTATTCAACTTTGTGGAGATATTGTTTATGAACAGAAAATAATATACAGTGTTTCTCTCTATTGCCATTAAATATATTTTTTTTCAAACGGTTTGCTTTTTACCATACGTATTATTGTTCTTGGAGACGGAAATAAGTGGTTAACCACGACACTTATTGAAACATTGACATAACATTGTAATCATGTCGCAGAATAAATTTATGCACCCTAGAAACATTTACAAACATCCACCCAGTTTCAAAGATATGGCTATAAAGTATCCCGAATTTCGTAAATTTGCGAAGCCGGTATGTTTTGTTTATACAATGTCATTAATTTTGTTAAATTTCTAATCCCTTTTTTTACAAAATGACAATTTTTTGTTGTCAGGATATATCTGGAAAAATAACCCTTGATTTTAAGGATCCTGAAGCTTTGAGAGTGTTAACTCAAACACTTCTTCTTAAAGATTTTGATTTAAATGTGAATATACCATTAACCCGTTTGGTACCCACTTTGCCACTTCGTTTGAATTATTTATTATGGATCGAGGATTTGTTGGATGCTGTTGGCATTCAAAGATCAGATTTTGCATCAGTTAAAGGAATAGATATTGGTTAGTATCATGAAATGAAGAGAAAGAGTAATGTTCTTGTATGAGATAAATGCCAAAAATTTATGTATTACAGTTTGTCAGAGAATATGTCATTGACAGGAACTGGAGCATCGTGCATTTATCCTCTGCTGGCAGCAAAACAAAATAATTGGAATATGATAGCGACAGAGGTTGATAACGAAAGCTTTAAAATTGCTGGAACAAATGTGATTGCTAATAATTTGCAGCATTTAATAACTGGTTAGTAGCAACGCTCATTGTTGAATTTTCTATTTTTAATATTTAAATATTTATGACTCTTTAATTTAAGTTAAACTAGTGGAAGGCAGTAAGCTTCTGACCGATATATTGGAAGAAGATGAAAATTACACATTTAGTATGTGTAACCCTCCATTCTTCAGTAGTGAAGATGATCTTGATTTTACTAGCAAATCACGTTCACCATGTCGACCTCCTCCTCACAATGGTATCACAGGAGACTTAAAAGAATTAGTTGCTCCAGGAGGGGAAGTTGCTTTTATTTTGAAAATGATGGATGAGAGTAAACAACTTGGCCAGAAAATCAAGTAAGGGAAATCTTAATAGATATGATATATATTTTGGTAATATGAATACTGTTTTTAAATGGCTTTGTTTAATTATGGAATTATATTGTAGAATTTATACAACCATGATTGGACACAAATCAAGCTTAGCTGTATTGAAATTAGAGCTGACAAAATTGAATGTTGCAAGCATGACTGAAACTAGATTTTGCCAAGGAAAAACTACCAGATGGGGTATAGCATGGACATATGATAAAAACTTGACATTGCAAAGAGCATATCAAACACCTAGTCAAAAGAAGAGTAACACTCCAATGACATACATTGTACCATCAGAAGTTGTGAATGATGCAACAATGTACACGGTTGAAGTTATTTCAGAGAAAGTAATTACATTGCTAACAGATATTCAGGTATGTTTCTGCTTTTAAATAACTTAATTAATTTAATAAAAGTGTGGTGTATGCAGTGGCATAACCAAGGGGATGGGGAGTGAATAGGGCTTCAGTATTCCCATCTCAAATCCGATAAAATTTTCACGGATAAAGTTTTTACTCATTTTCTACTGTAACAAAATTCATTAAGAATCTTGGTTGAACACATTGTAAATAACTGTAAAACCACACGTCGAAATGAAATTTAAATTCGGTATACATGAAAATTTCTTTATAAGAAAACATAAAGTCAGGTAAATACTACATCTGTAGTGTCCCCCCCCAGAAGAAACCTGGTTGCAACACTGCTCATATGCATTGAGATTCTTATAAGTTGTAAATGTGTCAAACATTACCCTCTGCATTCAGGTATCTTCTTAATACTAAAGTTGAAGACTACTTCAATAGAAGACATGTTTTGCAAGTTTTCACAAATCACGTAACGCATTTTTCTTTCAGATTAAAGGAAAACTGTATTACAATTAAGAACTTAGGACTGCAATCCTAGGTCTTCTGAGATCTAATTACATTTACAAAACTTGTAATGTCAATTGAAATTTCAGTATTTTACTAGTTCATGTTTACCCTTCCATTCTGCGAGTTTCTTTACAATGATAGGGTGACCACTTTCCCAGAGACAAATTTCCCTAACATTTCAGTTTTTTTGGCTAAAATTTGTAGAATATTTTTCAGATTTAAAATAAAAATATTTAACAAAAGCAAGATTTGTTGATATTAAAATTGTGTTATAAACAGAGTCTTTGTCTCCATTATTATTATTATTATTATTATTATTATTATTATTATTATTATTATTATTATTATTAATTATTCTCTTGCCTTAATGTATTGTTAGAGACGAAGGTACAATGGTTGTAACATTTTGTACCTCTTATTATCCATTTGTCACCTTTCTGATTTCACTGTGAAAAAATAATTTAACAATATTTTCTAAACAAAAATAATATTGTGCCAAAAGATAACTATGTACCAAGGTTATTTGAAGGAGTTGTTTTTGTAATAGTCTTAAAAAGTTCATTGGTTTCCAAATTCTCTGATTTGTTTCTTGCTTTTCCCTGTTTTCCAGAAAGTTTCACCCTGAGTGGATAAAATGGCTTTTAGTTATTTTTAGAAAGGGTATATATTTGTATTTTAAGAATACAATTCAGAGTGGGTATTGATAACAATTTGAAAATTTTGAGTAAGTTCCAAATAAAGTACCTCTGAAATAAAGTAGCTGACCAGATATATAATTTTAATTTTTTTTTTTTTAGAATTTGTGTTGAAGGGTTTTGGGGGTGAAATTAGCATGTCAGGATTATCCAAATACATATCCATTAAACCCTTGGTCAGTTTTTTGCACGAATACAATTAGTCAATACTGGTTTATAAGAAAATTGCAGTTTTGCCTTTTATTTTAATTGAAGTTCATTAATGTAGAAGTCTTTATTTACAATGTGAAATTAATTTATATTGTAATATAATTACAAACTTGTCACATAGTATTTCTATATTATAACCTAGAAAGTAATAGAAGTGTTTCTTTAAGGTCTGTAATATTGAGTTCAGTACAAAGTACACAGCGCAATTTTCTGTTAAAGTAATTTGTAGCAAGGCTGGGGTGAACAGGATCTTTCTAGCTTACTATAAAATGTAATTAAATTTCTAGAATGGTTGACCTTTATGTTTTGACATTTACATGACACTTGACTAGCAATCATTCCAAATAGTATTCATAATTCAATATGTGAGAACAAATGGTATGTTATTATCTAGTTAGTGGATTTTGTGGAATATACATCAGCATCAGTCACAAACTCGATTTTTTATTAATATTCTAACATTTACATTTTTCAGATAAAACATAAATTGAAGAAAAAAAATAAATTTATGACAATGATAGAAGCAACGGCTTTAAAAAATACATGGTCCCATCAACGGAGAAAAAAGCGGCAAGCAAATAAATTGCATGACTTGAAGAAAGATGTGGCTGATCATAGCTCTTCTGCAAATATTGAAGAGGATGATGTAAATGCAAACAAATTTGAAGAGAGAGATGTTAATTTTAAAAGAGGATCTGAGGACTTCAATAGAGAAGAAATTACTAATAAAAAAATCAAGATAGAAGAAAACGACTCTGCAAAAGTGGTTAGTGCTTTGGAGAATTCCGTATTGGATTATACATCATCTGACCCTAAGATAAATAATGAGAAATGTAGCAGTGATGATGTACAAGATTCTCTCAAGCCAAAAGTAAATGAAGAGAGTTCAACTATTCCATTATTGGAAACCACAATATTTGTAAGAAGTATAGCATCAGAAATTCATGTTGAGATCCTGTGGAAAGGGGGTACTGGTGGACGGGAATCCATGCACCAAGTGTTACAATACATTAAAAACAAATTGAAGTAATATTTTATATTAGTATTTTGCAATAAATGAAATTTATAATAAAAATGTCGCATCATTTAGTTTCAATTCGTACAAATACTGTGTATCTACACTAATATATAAAGAGACAAGTCTGAATGTACTGAACCAATATTCATGAAACTAGCTTTCTTTAAAGGTCAGGAGTACTGTAGGTTCTGATATACAACCATAAACCTTATAATATTTTTACAAAATAATTACTTATGTGAGCTTTTTTCACCTAGCGTTACATCACAGATTCAAGAATACATTAATGTGCAATAGTTTAGGTATGTGCCACCAGAAGATGATGACCGAGATCTATAATTGAGTTCATCAATGCACAAAATTGCTCGTGTATAGGATAGAAGATAACTTTGTTTTGCCACTCAATTGTCTAATCCGAAATGTTCATATTTCCGAATGATGACAGTTTTTCTTCACATTATTTATGAATAACTTGGATACTGATTTTAATTGCAATTATACATCAATATATTAGTTGTGCGAGAGACATGAAATTATTAGAAGTCATTTTGAGAATGGATGTGCTTTATATTGTCGTAAAAAGGTATGAATGCATACATGTGTTCTGTATGAAATAATTATTGTTTTAGTTGTAATTTAAGCATCATGATGTATTTTTGGATTGCATAAGCAAAAATGATACATATTATGAAAAATATACATGATTTGAGGCTAAAACTGTGAAAGACAGGATGAGTTTTTGTAGGTGTTTTGTGGTTTTAGAGAGCATAAGCTTACCCTTTAGGTGGTATAGAAATAAATAGGATAAATAGGTGGTATAGGATTATTTAAATTGCTGAGAATAAGTTTGGCAAGAGAAAGTAAAATTGAGGTAAAATAATCATGGGAAATGGGGTACTTGGAGGAATTGAATGTGTGTCGATACTGCTATTCAAGGTTGTTGAAAATGGAAGCAAAGAGGTTATTTTAGATAAATAGAAAAACTTCTGTCAAGGGAAAATGCACTGTTATCTCGAATGGGGAAATGTCTAAAAGATTTTTCATTTCGTGAACCTCTATTATTTTCAAGGACCCTAAAACACATCCTCCAATTCAATGACAAGCACTTAAATTATAATTAAAAGTCAATTGCCTTGGCATGGCTTAAAAAAGATTAATTTCAAACCCTTCTTTGGAAATAAGTGAGAAGAAAAAAAATGATAAAGAGTAAGTTTTACAATGAAGTTGAAAGCATTGGTATAAACAAAATAAAATTCCACACAAAGAATATACACGTGTACAAGAATATATTTTCACTTAGATTTATTTTTAGGCATAAAGTTTGAGGGGCAGGAACCCCTAATAATAAAAAATATCCAGTCACTAAAAAAATGATATTTCCTGATGAGAGCAAGACAAAGAAGGGCAGGGATACAATAGAATATAAATAGTATCTGCTGCAGGGTGGATATAGATGGAATTCCTCTTTCTCTCTAACAAATTATGATTAATACCCGAGCAACGTGCAAACATGCACGTTAATGTAGGTAGATAAAAGATTTTATGTACTACTTTATTTCCAATTGAAACATTATCTGCATTTATCAGTAATCTTTTCGATTTGAATTAAATTACAAGAGAATAGTCACAACTTTCAAATTACATGTATTTGATCAATTTGATTTCCAGTAATCAGGAGGAATGGAAGTTGGGAAAAGGATCATTTTGTACAATTTTAGGACAATAATGCTTTAATAAATGTACATCATACTTTATTGTTTTCTAGTACTGAATGCGCACAACAGCCTCAGACTATGCACTTTCCAATTGCTAGCAATTAATTCTCCTACCCCAAAACAAATTTTGCTCATCATACCTGAATAGTAGAAAAACAAAGACTCCCTAACAAAATTTATTTGTAATTAGTGATAACTACAATTTTGATATTTAAGCTTTTCGAAAATTTAGCGAACACTAGTGTTTACAGCATAGAAGAGAAACAAAACAATGCAAATATAACAAAATGTTTTCATTTTTTTTCTTTTTGAATAACAATGACTGAAAAATTATACAGGAAGGCACCTAGTTATTACATTTCATACCTCACTGTTTTACATGTTACCTTTAAACAGTATAAAGCATTCAAAACTACGTGTTTTTGTGTTAAACAAGGACTGGTGATAGTATTACAGCCATATGAAAAATATTTTCCACATGGTATATGCAAATTACAAGAAAGAAGATGCAGTTATTTTAACATCTTAATTATAAGAACACCAATGTATTCACTAACAATAAAGTAAGGAAGTAACACTCATTGTCATGTGCTCAATAAGTGAAAAAATTTTATATCAAGTTGCTGGTCTGTTCTTCAACAATACATTATAAATCTTGAAAATATAACAGAACAATAGGATCCTCAAGTTCAACAAACTGCACCTTCTTTTGTGACTCCCAGTCACAAAATTACGGTAAATGACTAGTAAGACAATATTGTGATTTCAACTTCCAACAGAAACAATATAACGAAGTTTTGTAGGCTTCATTATTAACAAATGCAAATAATCTTGACAAGATCTGTATATTGTAACAAGTAATTGCTCAGTATGAACACTTGACTCAAATTGAAGACTGAAGTATTATCCACATCAACATCCTAAGCGGAAGCATGAGGTTCTTTTTGGCTCCATTGTACAAAGCTCTTCCATGTACTCGGTGCAAATATCACATCAGATTTCCTTTTGTCTTCTGCACACTCCATTGAACACATTTATATTTATTAATTATGTAGATAATTTAAAAGCACCAACTCAAAATAGCATACAGAACACATGCACAATAAAAATTTTATTCATAGATGCATCTTCAAATTTTAACACTTTTTCACTCATTGCTCTAACATACATATGCTCTATTATCAGCGATTCTCTTTCATTAATCCAAAACCATGAGAAAAATTGTTTATATTTTTAAATAAAACCAAGCTACTACCAAATTGAGTCAAATCTACGTCCATAATGTTGGCTATAACGTAACAAAAACTAGAGAATGCTTCTGGAACAGTATTTTTGATGCATGATGTTCTTATTTCATACTAAAATCCTGATGAGAGAAATGTACTGGTTGTAGTGGAATGTTGACTAAATGTACAATATATCCTACTCAACAAAATACACCACAGCATTTACAAAAATACTATACTGTTTATCAAAAACTTCAAATCCAAACAATACGCAAATATTAAAAGAACTATAAAACTAGACTTTCTCATAATCAGAACACCTACAATCTATAAAAAGTTAAATCAGGTATCTACTCAGTACGTTCTAACTACTGTATAAACTTTCTGTAATTCATTTAGGAAGAACAACAGCTACTGTTATGCATACATGCAATAAAAATAAGCTCTTTGGTATGTGAAAACTGCTAAAATTCACACAGCAGTTTTTCCAATACCAATTTCAAACAAGATACCACAAAGACAACAAAGATAACAACATAATGCGAAAAATTCATCACTGACCAAGCGGTGAAGAACCACCCGAAATATTTATATACATAACCAAGGAAATATTTTACATAGATTATATTTCGAGAAATTATTCTAATTGTAATTAATGTACCAGAAAATTGAAAGACAACCCTTGCAATGGAGCATGGAAGCAAGTGATATAAATTGTTTAGCAGTTTAAACTTGCTTCCTAGTGCACGATTTAAAACCTGCAAGTAAATATGCATTTTTTCCTCATTAACCTGAGCATCCATACAAAATGATTGAAATGTCTGTACAATAATCATTCACTTCCTTATTCACATGAACATAACTGAGAAAACAAATTCATAATGTTACACAATGACATTATCAACAACACACAGTTTCAAACAACTGATGAACATTCACAACTTAACAATGAGAGTATCAGTTACTCTTAATACACATTATTCTTGAATAAAGCCATTAATTCAAGTGAAATGGCACTGTTCTAATGTACAGACAACACAAGTTGCCTAAACACATTCATATAAAGGAAATTATATCACTGAGCACTTAGCTAGTGTAATTACAAAACAGTAATATAATAAAAATACTTAAGTTTTAAGAAAGTAAAAAATGAAGTGCAACACTTCTCAATATTATTCATGCATTAGGCCTCACCAAGTTCTACTCAATTCCAATCATACTTAAGTACTTAAATTCATCTTTGGAATTGCAAAACGTGTTAAAACATATTCTAATAGGATTACACAGTTGGCAACAAATTCTGTCAAATGAAAGTAAGTCAAGTACTAATGCAATCTTTCCTAGATTATCACTAGTTGCATAACAAGCAACGTATTGCATTGCCTTTTTGTATCATGAAGTCCTAATGACAGAAAATGTATTAATAATTTTAACAATGTTCCTGCATTTGTCACTATTTCTGAACCATATTTTCAACACTGTTGCATAGTAATCTGTACAATCCTCTTTTCTTCAAATTATCACCATCCACAACAACATTATTTCAACAATTATATTTTTTATCAAACATTTCACAGTCAATAAAATTGTAATGATTCAAGACTTGTGGGCAGGATATACAAGTTGATGGGTGCTACATAGTAGTTTTCAAACTTGAATTGAAAATCTGTACGAAAATAAAACTTAGAGATTTTCAAATTTTCAACGTAAGATACAATAGCTGAATTTGGACAACTCTGAAAATGACTCTTATAGAAAAACATACAATCTGTAGTGATTTTCTTTAACACAGTAGCCAAACTGGGTTTTTCAGTCTTACTGAATATAAAAGTATGTACCTGTGCAAGTTCACTGGGTACTCGTTGACCCTGCGTTTTCACATTTCCAGTTACTGAGTGACCGGTTGGACCCCTACTTTTTATCATGCACTGCAGTTTTCTACACACAATTACACACACACAAAATTCACCTATCAGCTCAACTTGATTTGACAGATTTCTTGTCTCCTTCAACTTCTAGAGCACCATCAGTCTTATCTTCCACAGGCAACGGAGACGTTTCTTTCAATTGTCGTTTTTCTATTTCAGCCTTGAAGTTTTCAATGTCTTGGGGACTAAAGACAATACACAATACAATAATTATCCAGTATTACATAAAACTTGTAATGAATACAAAACTGAAACAAACAAATACCTACCTGATTTGTACAAAAAGAATACCATTAATGACATTAAGCATATCCAAGACACTACCCATAGAAGGGGGTTGAATTTGAATTGGAGGGAGTGAAGCACCAGGTTTGCCTGTATAAATTTCATTCATCTTCTTCTGTAAAACTACAGCTTGAGAAGTCAAATGACGAAGACATTCAGAAGATTCCCTGGTTTTCTCATGTGCTTCTCCAAGCTGTAAAATAAAATCCATAAATTAAAAAAAATTCATTTTCTTCTTGACAAATAATACTTATTTTTTGAAGTACATACTTGTTGCTTATAAATGGCATAGGTCTCTTTCTCATTATTAAGAGCTGAACGAAAATCACCCATGCAGCTTTGTGTTCGAGCAACCAGATGGTAACTGACAGCTACTTTCAATGACTTTGGACCATAATACCGAATATTCAGAGCTAAAGCTTTTTCAAGAAATCGAAGAGAGAGTTCATATTCTCCAACAGCATGGAGGATAAGGCTTATATTACTCTGGAAAAAATAAATATTATTATTAACACCAGTTGAACAATACAAAGTTGTTCTCACTCAATTCACTTGCATTATTGCATTCACAATTAAACAACTTACATCCAGAAGAGCTATTTCTGGATGATTTTCACCACAAACCATCAATGCCAAATATCGTGCTCTATATAAAAGTTTTAAAGCTGTGCTGACTTGACTATTAGCAAAGCAATATAGAGCCAAGTGTGTCTGAAACAAAATATATAATTTTGTTTATAAAAGAGACATTAAACTTGAACATCAAATGAGAGAAAGTAACACCAAATAAAAGAAAATATTAACATACGTATTCTGTGATAGTGTAAGGATGATCTATTCCATTTACTCTTTCTGACATTAATACAGCTTTTTGCTGATAAACCATTGCCTCACTGTGTTCGCCCATAATATAGTTAAGGCGAGCTAACATTCGCAAACACTGAGCTATCTCAGGATGCATAGCACCATAAACGTTATTCAACAAATTTAAGGCCTCACTAATCAGTTCATATCCATCCTTCAGATAACCTTGTTGAATTTTTGTCTGTCCAGTAGTGTAGAAATTGTAGGCATCTGTGGCCTACAACAACATTACTGAATTAAAATCTTATTTGTATTTCAATTACAACTGATAAACAAGAATTAAATAATTAATTACAACATAAATATATCACATTTCAAACATTTAGTCAGAAAAACAATTGACGTTTTATCTGGAAATAATAACTTTACAAATAACAACTACAAAACAAAACTTACTCTTGGATTGATATGTTTCACTACTGGGAAAATATTAATGATGTCTTCTTCAAAAAAAGTCAGTCGATTCTTATTGTCAAAAGTATATTCTCGAAGTAAGATCTGCACACCTGTTTTTATACAGAATGACCTAAAAACAATAATCACATAAATAATTTCCATATTACAAACATATTTCTTACGTAATATCACAAAAGACATTTGAGGCAGTACCTCAAAAGTGAAATCTTTTGAAGACCAAAATTTTCCACTGCACTTTCTATCGAATCAGCTGCAAGCTCCCAATCGAAATAATTCCTGATGTCTGCCTTCAATTGACTCCAAAGGGATTTTGGAGTAAGATTTGCCCATTCTGTGCTGTCTGAGTTGAGCAGAGGATTAACCCGGCCCTTATTGCGCTTATTGCGGCGTTTTGATGTTTTACTGAGCAACTTTAAGAGATAAAAACCAATTAGAAAATATTCTGTAATTATGATGTATACTTATATTCAAATTCATGGTTACATTATATTCCACAACACTTACTTCATCTGCAACTTGCTGAGGATGTGGAACCTGACATGCTGACAGAAAGCAATTCAAAAAGTGACTGACTGCAACAGATAAACTCATCAGCTCCGTAGTCTGCAAAGGAAATACACAAGTGATGCTGAACATGAAATGCACAATTACCACACCTTAATCTGATATGACCTGTACCAGTCTAACAAATTAAATGTAATACTTAAGAGCCAATTTATGACTATTTCATTTAAAACTTAGACATTCCTGGCTACAAACTTTCTAATGCATTTTTAGGTACTAATGATATGGAATGCACAATTGCAGGGGAGGCAGCTGATCCCATATTATGTCAAAATTAACAAGAACAGCACAGCTGGACCAAAAATCTAGTAAATTATGAGAACTGCAATATTTATCCTGAAGTTGTAGAAAGAAATGGTGACAATAAAGACAACTTGCAAAACCAGTAAAATCAAAAAGTTAAAAATGTTGATGGTGAATCCTCTTTCATATTGATTGATATTACAACCTCAATTGGCGACAACTTATGTCATAAGAACACCATCGCCACAAAAGCATTGCTGGTTCTTTCAACATACCTGCATGTATGAAGTAAATACATGTTTGGCAGATCTGGTAATCAATTCAGCTATAGCTATACTATGAAGATATTCTAGCTGTTTCACGGTGCTCAACATGTGCACAATTTTCCCTAAATATCTGATGTTAATTCCTCTATTGTGCATTGCTTCTGATAGAGCAAATCCATCGAGTGGTGCAGCAGAATGATCTAAGCAGTCCCGAATCTTAAAAAGAAAGAAACCAATAATAGTTGTTCTAGCCAACAACTGTGCGATGGGAAATTTGACATAAAAATTGCTTACAAAAGTTGGTATCTGCACAGTCAACAAGAAAGCAGAAGCATCTTTCACCAATTGTCTTTCTTTTCTCAACTGATCACCTGTAGGATCAACATGCTGAACTCCAGGTGAATATACATCTGGATTGAATCTAACATCAAATTCAGTGTCCTTCAAGGATCCCACAGCTAAAGCAGCTTTCTTGACAATTTCTTTTGTACTTTCTTCCACTACAAAATAAGAGTGACAAGCAAGCAGTTTTAGCCAAGTCAAAACAAAAAAGTAATCCAATTTACAGATTACTCACATTCCTGTTTTTCTCCACTAGTAATGGAGTCCGTAATGCTTTCAACAATCTTCTTTGCTTCATCAGCTTCCATCTGATTTTCTGCACCAGCTTCACTTGGAGAAGAAACTTTGTTCTCATTTTCAATAGAAGATTCCTTTTTAGATATATGATCCCTTTCCTTGTCCTAAACAAATATTTTGAATGTTCTATTTTAAAATCTGAAAATATTCTAGAATACCTAACACTATTACTATCTACACCCAACAGTATCCTCTCTCTCCTTCAAATGCAATGATCTCGATTTATTCACCTTAACATCTTTCTCAACAGGTGTTGTTTCTCTTTCTTGGCTACTTCGTAGAGCTTCCCTTTCACGCTGCTTCTTAACCCCCAATTGCTGCAGATGAAAAGCTGCATACTTTATGAACATCATGTATTTTGATCTAAAAGACAAATATGGTCAAATATCACTTACTATATATGCTATAAATATACAAATGTAACATACTTAGCATAGGTAAAATAAATATACTTACTCTACAAAGGAGTCTATTAATTCTTGACGAAGGCAGCAGAGTTTATGTTTATGTTCGATTGGAAATCCTAATGCTCTTACTTCCTTACTCAGCTCTTCCCCTTCCACTGAAAATCATTTTCATACAGTTTCTACAGCAACTACACGCTAGTAAAGGAGTATGATTATGAAGTGTTAACTCACATTTTAGGAAGTTCACATCAGGAGGAAATGTGCGTAAAAGATCCAATATATAATGTCTGCCATCATTGCCAATAATTCCTTTGCATTCAACCGAAGAGCATAATTCTACTTCTTCTCCTTTATCATTCATTACTTTATGAGGAAGAATTTTAAGCTGTTGACCAGCTTTGTTGAGCTGCAGTGAAGTTAAAAAAAAAACTTATTAAAGATAAACACAGAAGAGCACAAAACATCAAATCCCAAGAGCAAATGCCAAAAGCAAAGAAGTGACCAATCAGTATCTTCCATTTTCTTTCTTAAGGACTAAATTGTACTCAGAGAATCACAATGGTTTTCAATTAATAGCAATAACAAAACTCAAGGAAACAAACTGTTTCATTATAGTTTTTATTAAATCAAAACAGTGTATCAATGTATGGGTTATAAATTACACCAACCACCTCCCAGTAATGTCTACATTATAGGGAGCATCTTATTACAAAGAGGTTTGCAACACAGAATACAGCTGTAACCACAGAGTTTTCGAGAAATTTTATATGACATAATTAAAAGGACATGTACTCATAAATAGAAAAACGGGAACAAATTGCCACTAATGTAAATATTAACAGCGTGAGACCCACCCCCCCAAAAAAAAATTTAATTTTGAAAAAAACAAAATAGAGCTATATGGTGTTTATGTTATCTTATAGAGTGCATTTAGCACGATCCCTACCAAAAATTTAAAGAAAAATTGGAGCCGTTTTTGAGAAAATCTTGCTTTTGTATTTTTTTTAAAATTGCAAATATTGCATGCAATATTGCATGAAAACTACTAAAATTTTCAAGAAGGTGTGAATGATCTTAATGAAAGAACTAATTATGGACAACAAATATTATTTGAAGGAAAAATCTCTGTCTTTAATTCTGTAGTTGAAGGAAAACGCCGAAACAAGTCAAAGTTTTAAAATTTTTGAAAAGTTGAGTTACCTGTGAGATTCGGACCTATGCCACCTTTGTAAATGTATTTTACTCTATTTTTACAAGAAATTTATAGCAAAATTTTTTTAACCGTTTTTGAAAAAAATTTCAAAAAGTCCCTGGGAGTTCATGTAAAGTACCCCTCCTCCAAAAAAAATGTTTTTCAAAATCACAAAGCTTTGACTTGAGCTAGATCAACAGGGATTTCTTCAATTTGGAAAAAATCCTATGTATGGTTTAGGCCAGGCGTTTTCAAACTTTTTTCGTCCATGGCTCCCTTGACCTAAATTAAACTTCCCCCAGCTTCCCTTGTAACACAACGTATCAAATATGAGGGTTACTATAGGTTTACTATATTCAACACAAATGAGTAAGTGGTATAACAGACTATAGGTCAAGGATTTGCCAGGTTAAATTAATCCATAATTAATTAGTAAAATATCATATATATTACAAATATCATTCAGTATGAACAGTACAAAATACATAAATGCTACAAGGATTGAAGAAAATCAAATCTAAAGATCATTTTTTAAAAGTCACTGTGACACCCCGGGAGCCGTGACACAGTTTGAAAACCCATGGTTTAGGCACAGTGGTGTTCACAGATGGACATATGTTTTGGCATCAATTGACTTTTCGGTATCAAGGGATTCTGCTACACCACATGTTACGGGATTTCTTTTCTTAATTTAGCAACTGGATTTATCCACTTTTTCGTTATCAGGACCCAGCAATAAATTTTCTCTTGTCCAAAAAATCGGCTGCTTTTGTGTAGCATTACAAAACTTTCTCTATACTATGTATATTACTCCATATATACATACGTATATGAGAAAGTAAAAATTAGAATTTTTAATGGGAGATGTCTAAAAACATGCCTCCTATACACAACAAATTTCAGTTAGACGACATACTGAAAAATAATAACTCACCATTTCCAAATATTTTGGATGAGAGATCACAGTTTTTCCAAAATCAATAGAACCATATACAACAGACTGTTCTTGTTCCCTTTCCAATATTCCAGGAATGATGGACTGAGCTGTTACTCTGTAACCTCGATAGTCAATCACAACAGTTCCAAGTGTATACAATCCTTGAAGATCAACAGCACTATAGACACGAACTCCTTGCAAGTCATTGCGCTGCACAGAATTAAAATGATTATAGAATTCTTTGTATTTTAACACTGAGACTTTAAGACAGTTTTTTATTTCCTAAAATAAGTGTGCATTTCTAATTTTAGCATAAAAATTTACAACAAAACTATGTAAAGCATACCGGTGCAACAAATGCAGCAGCATCTCCACCAAGTTCCTTATAATGATCTCTAACATCAAAGCCCAATGAAAAAAATATGTTGTTCCAAATAAACATCTGCATTTTTGCCTCTTCTCCTGGATTGATAGCCATAACATTTCCATCAATAACTGCCATAGCCCCTCTAGTGGCAGCAGCCACAAAATCACTATGCACCTACAAGGAAAAGACTAACTGTTAACATAAATGAGAATGCAAAATATCTGAAATAATATTACATTGAAAGTCTTGCAATACAATATTAAATAATATGAATGCAAATTGAACTAGTAAATAATGAGAATATTCTGGATTGTTCTGCTTTTCCACATTAGAATAGATTTTAGAGGTTTTTAAACAAAATCAATACATATATTAAACATTAAAATTCATTAAACAGAATGCGAGGAAATTGAATCAACAGCACTCAAATGGCAATGATATACAGATATTAAAATTCAGACAAATTAACTGAATACATCTCAAAAACTGTATAAATTACTAAATATACATATTTTTAAAAAAGAATAAAATAAAATAAAATAAAAAAATAACAATACAGTGAAATTTAAAAAATAATAATTAAATTAACAGATTATCCGATTAGTTCAAAATTTAATATCTTACTTTAAATATAGCTCTCTCCCTCAATAAACGCTCAGGCAAGTTCTTCCGTGGCAGTTCCCGAGTAGTCTGCAATTCCTCATTCCAATCACGAGTCTGTCCAGGAATATGCTCTTCATATCCAAGTTTTGAGGAAAATGCTACAGAAAATACTCAATTTTAATATAAAGATTAATTTTTAACACAACAATGCAACTGTATAAATTTTATATGAACACTTACTATCTTCAGCTCGAATGGCATCTATAGTATGTTCCAATTGTGGAGTACTCCATGCATACACTTGATAGGGTGTAGCAACTCTTTCAAATGGATGCCTCTGTGTACGTTTCTTTTGCAAAACTGAAAAGTTTCGTTTGAATGCAGGACTAATTTGATTAAGTAATTCTATTAAAGAGTGGCACAAGTGGCTGGGAGTTGATGGCTTGGGATTGAAATCTTCTTCAGAAGATCTGAAAGATTTCGACATTTTTATAACAAAGTTCGAACATTAGCATGTCAAAACAATTCAAAATGACAAACAAGTGATCCATTTTATCCCATGTGAAATATATTTATTCTATTTTTCAAATACTTAATTAATGTAAAACAATTTACTCCCCAAAAAATTCATAGCACTGTGTTTTATCAAAACAATGCTTACTGATTAACAAAAAATCCTCGGGAACATGCTGTAATGTGGTAATGTTTCTCTTCTAATGTCACAACATACAAGTACATGAGATCACCATGCATTTTCCTATATCCTGGAGGAGGATTCCAACCAGAGGTAGTTAAAACTTTCAGGCATTGTGGGCCTTTCTGTTCTTTTGCTTGTGGTTGCAAAGGAAGCAAAGGTCTGTCTCTGCTATTGGGCATAATATAATCAGGAGGAGTACAGTCGACAGATTCTGGTCTCATTTTTTTCTTTTCTGGAAAGATAAAGGTTTTATCAATGGAAGAATAATCACATTAATTCAATTATTAAAAACAATGAATAACTCAATGGAAATAATGAACTATGAAAACATTAACACAAATAATTAAATAGTAAATAACTAACTTTTCAATAAAATCTTACAAGTCCAAGTCCAAGGACAAATATTAGTTTTTTGAAAGAAAGTTATTTTCAAATTTAGAAGAAGATGAAAATTTTCAAAAATGAATCCTCCAAATTTAATAGGTTAGAAATATATGGCAAAATCAATTTAAAAAATATTTTCACATTTTCTCCACACAAGTTATATTAAACATTTCTAGAATACAATCTACAATGCCTTTCAAAAACAAAATGCTTTAATGCACTTTCATTGTATGAAGTCAAACTTTACAAATGTAGTTCTATCATTAGTTATTAGAACAAGGGTTCTAATAAACCGTGCCCTCATATTAACTACTATCAAAATCAACTTACCACCATTTCTAACTAATAGCTAAATACAAACAAAAATTTTTGTACTTTGTAATTTTTACAAAGTGGATAAAACATTATGCAATATTTGAACTGATGCCTTATGAAACTTATTTTCTAAAGAACTATATATTTAATTAAAGTATATTATAAAACAAAACTTACATGGTAGAACTCTTGCATATTCTTTATTTATGTTATTTTTAAAATTAAATTTCAAAAAAATGATGATGGATGTAATAAAAAACTTACTACAATTTAATATGAACAGTTTTTTTGAAGCCCTTCGAATAAAGAGCTTACCTAGTATATCTCCTTGTGTTACAACATTCAAGAAGGATAAAGAACTGCAGTCTACCCCATTATAAGCATCGGCAGGATCCAAAGACTTTAAAAGATCTCGTACATGCCTCACATGGATCCTAGCCTCACGCATTGTATATGGTTCTTCAACAACCTATAATTTAAAAGAATGAAAAAGTTTACATTACCCAAGACAAAACTTACCAATTTGTCACAGTATTACACAAATATCACCTTTTTTTACACACCTTAATGACAGAACCTTCTTTCAATCCTTCAATGTTTTTCAGTTCTGCAAAGTTATCAAGAGTATTACCATCCAACTGCAAAGAAAAGCATGTACGATGACATGTATCTTCTCTATCCATTAGAAGCTGGTGGATTTCCTGCACAAGTTCCATGCTGGATACTTGGATATCAAAGGGCTCTGCTCCTGGGCTTACTATTTTCACCATGAAACCCATGTCCTGTATAAATACAACTTCTTGCTCTTCTTTCTTATCATCCTTTTCTTTCTCTTTTGTTGCTTCCACCTCTCCCTTTTCCACAACATTTTCTTCATGTTCACCTGTGCCATTGCTCATCTCATTCTTACTGTTACTCGATTTTTCACTCGTTTCTGAGTTGCTCACTCCATTCACACTGCCACTAGGAATTTCATCATCCACATGACCATTTACAACTACTTTACTTTCATTCTTGGTGGGTAAAGCAGTTTCATCTTCAGTTTTATCTACCACTTTCATCTTGCCCGATTTCTGAGATCTGTTGCCACCTGCAAAAAATAATCCTAACATGAATACATTATTTTATACATTCTGGTAGGTACTTTAGGGAATAAATATTATTATTTTTTTGTGCACTATGAGATGTAGCGATATTCTACTTAATACAGTTCTTTAAAACTGACATACAAATCTCTACCATCACGCAATCTTAAAAATGTAAATGTGAAACTATTAACCAAACAAGAAAATTGTACATTATTCAACAAAAATTTCACTCCATTAGCAATCCATATATTATCTACGATGATAAGGATTAAGTATACAACAAAACAGAACAGACAGTTCACAGAAAGTATCATTCACTGTGCTCACGTGTAAGTTCATACAACAATGCAATGTTAAGTGGTTACTTTGTAGATAAAATTATTCTTTTCTATTACACAATATTGTCTATTTTTGGTAAAAAAAAATATCAACATTTACTACTTTAATTATTGTTAAAGCTTCAAATATTTAAGTATCTATTTTTAAAATTTTCCATCAAGTATGAATATTTTCAAGTTGAAGAATCCTTGTTTGATATACAATATTGAAAACACTTCCAGTACAGTACTCCAATTATGTTCATCAAGCGCAAAATCAAACTTGCAACATTGTTGCTTTCTAAGAATGTGGATTTTTAGATTTTAAAATATTTGTTTTAGGTGCCTAAAATAGCTTCTTTCACTATAACAGTTAGGCTTTTTAAATGGTTGAATAGGCACAAATAAAACAAGATACTTGCAAACAACTATCTTAGAAGCAGAGGCAGTCTCTTCCACAAAGTGAGGAAGTAGTGGCTCGAACATTTTTATTGCAATATCCCAATATCCTTGTCCTGTGTATTTGTTTCTTGGTCTCTTACAGATTAACACAACTTAAAATTAATATCACCCTTGTCTATTGTGCCGACACAAGAAAAAACTTAAAAGTAGCCACAGTCAAAGGAAATTAGGAAAAATTAGGGTTATTTTAGGTTTTTAAAAGTAAAATTCACACTAATGTTGAAATAGGCTCTTTTAGGTGATATAAAGGTGACAAGTTTTGGTTCAAATAATCCTAAAATCCTATATAAAACTTCATTTAGTACAAGGTACCCAGGGAAACAATAGATTTTTATCTAAATATCCGTGGTCTAGTTATATCTATATATTATGTCACGTAAAATGACTAGTTCATGATCATATAACTTTCCTCTATACATTCACGTTTTGCCTTCTGCAGATGAAGGGGAGAGGAAATTTTTCTTGCAACTTTCAGGAAGAAAATAGTATTGCATGCGTGTACGCGTGTGTACACAGAATATACAGTACAATTGGCATGAATGGTGGCGATGAACGAAATGGAATGACAATTCATTTTCGATCGAAATTTAATTGTAATAAAGACCTTCTCAGGCGTGGAACACTTCATTTAAAAAGAAATCAAATATGGACTTATTTTCATCACATGCCTTCCGCAAGCACAGTTGATAATTACAGCAATAAATATATAATTGATATTTACATAAAACTTTAACGAAGGAACTTGGAATGCATTTACCACACACCCACACACCCACACACACACACACACACACACACACACACACACACACCCACACACACACACACACACACACACACACACACACACACACACACACACACACACACACACACACACACACACACCACACACACACACCCACACACACACACACACACACACCCACACCACACACACACACACACACACACACACACACACACACACACACACACACACACACACACACACACACACACACACACACACACACACACACACACACACACACACACACACACACACACACACACACACACCCACACACACACACACACACACACACACACACACACACACACACACCACACACACCACACACACACACACACACCACACACACACACACACACACACACACACACACACACACACACACACACACACACACACCAGATGGAAGTAATTTTTCATGTTATCACAGCGTCACAAGAACCACTGAGAGACTCGAGAGCATTCTCAATTTCGAATCGCGCGGTTCGTGGCTCGCGCCCGCGCCGGCGCCGCCGTTGGTGGTGGCGGCGCGGCCTTCGATCACCGCGAAAGGTCAGAGGGGCTCCACCCCCTTCCCCTCGGGGCGCCCTGTGCCACCCCATCTGTGCTGGCGCCGCGCCGCGTCGCATCGGTGCAACGGGCGCGGGTGGCGGCGAGTAGCAAGCAGCACGCCTTCTAGTCGCGCCGGAGCTCTCCACTACTGCAGTCGCCGGCGGCGCGGCGCTGGATTCGCTCGAACGGAAACTGCACCGAACGCCAATCCGTGTGTCAAAGGCCACCCACTCATACAACCCTGTCGATATCGTCGCAGGTAGATCAAGCAATGACTCAGTCGTTCGTAGGAATTAGTCTGTGGCTGGGAGACTATACAGACAAATAGTCATATTACTAGATATCCAAACGTGAAGAGAGCTCTGCCGGTACTGCTTTACCAGAAGGCAACGTAGACCGAAAGCCTCGGCAGCGCTCAAGAAGCGTCCACGTACGTGAAGCCGAAGGCTGCGAGTTAGTGTCCAGCGTAAAGCAACAGTGTTTTCATGTGCGTTCATGCGTGTTTTCATGTGCATGATCATAGGCGTTCACAAGCGCTATGTAGTAAAACATTTTATTTCCGGAAATAAGATCAATTCCTTATTTCTTCCTTTTTTAAGCAGATGATAGGGGAATCGATACACGACATTTGGGGAAATGGCTTTCCAAGCCATTTGGCAACCCTGAAAATGGTTCAATAAAAATCATTATTCACTGATCATTTAATACATCGTTCAAGTTTTAATTTTATCCTCGTGTTTATTATTTCCTAGCGAAGTATGTCGTAAGCAAATAAAAACGTTTAATGGAAATGGGGAGCCCAGAAATGTACGAGTAGTACCCCCTCTTCTTTTGCATGTTGTGGGACATGGTCGTGTTCTCACACCACCACGTATGAAAACTGAACATTCTTTCCATGATTAATATTGTCTTTTATCCTTCATGATCTCCCGTTAATGACAATGGCTTTACTTTTCATCGTGAAATATGCTCAGTGATGAAGACTGGCACTCAAAAAACACACCCGAAGGATTCGTTTTGGAAGAAGAAATCTATATCTAACCATATTGGAGGTGTAGAGCAGAATCGAAAAAAATAATTTTGTAATTTTCGATAGATCAATGATTTTAATGAAAATTGGACCAATGCCATAATACTATCCAAACTGTTCCAAATTGAAGCCAAAAATATTGGATACGGGAAAATCTTCAGTGAAGTTTTTGTCACGATTTAACTAAAACTTAAGCTAAAAATTATATTAAAAAAATAATACATGACGATATTTAAAGATCTAACTTCGGAGAACGGATTTCGTTAAGAAAAAGTCTATCTTGAATTGTGGAAGGGGGTCTAGAAAAAGTTAAACTTTTGGAATTCTAGAAAATAGAGATTTCAGTTAAAATGGGTCCATTTTATAATCACAATTTTTATTACGGAACTATGCCTTCGAGAAAAAGAAGCCAGTTTTGATGCAATCTCGAACAAGACGTAAGGGCTTCGTACAAAGAAACTCCACAAATTAAAAGATGTTCCCAATTCGTAGAACCACGAGTGAGGTGCTGGCTGAAGTGACTCAATTACAACATTTCCCGCAGCAGCAGCGTCTCTGGCGGGAGGTCCTAAGGTTCGAATCCCGCCGGTGGTGTATTTTCGACACTAGCTCTATATAGCCTGGTCGAATTCAGCTGCTCGCTGTCTGGAGGAGAATTCTAGCAGTCTGCAGCTCTGATCAGTATCTTTCCGCGGTCCTAAGGTTCGAATCCCGCCGGTGGTGTATTTTCGACACTAGCTCTATATAGCCCGGTCGAATTCAGCTGCTCGCTGTCTGGAGGAGAATTCTAGCAGTCTGCAGTTCTGATCAGTATTTTTCCGCGGTTTCTCCGATCAGTACCAGGCGAACAACGAGCAGGACTATCAAACAGGCCACAGACCGCGCGATCTTTCCTTCCCCTTCCTTGTTCTATCCTCACCCCTTCAACAAACTTACAAGCACCACACCGTCACAAACATATCGGAGGTTTAGGGCTTATCCCGACTGGGGCGGTGCTCCCCTGAGAGACACCTGGAGGGAAACGCCCGAAAGCCAATGTATAGGTCAGCGCCAGATCTCACGTTCTAGCAACTGAGGAATAACGCCACCTCCCACATATACAATTCACTCACGGGACCAATGACCTAAGAGGTTGACGCGACTGAAAACATGAAATTCACTCGCGTGCGGCCAGTGTGATCGGAGAATAGAGAAAATTCTACGAACGGATTTCCCCAAATGTTGACGTAACCTGTTGACCCCCCTCTCTAAAACGTGTATTTTGTCTGTATTACGTTTACAATAAAAGACTTCATAAAGAAACAATTATAGTCCACTTTTTCGGTATAAGGGAACATCAAAAATAGTTTCTCTGTAAAGGTCGGCACTTTTTGGTGCAGTATTACACAATTTTTTCTACACTACCTGTAATACAGCTATTAGGTAGTTAGCTAAAATCAACATAAAATTATTTCAGTTATAAGAAAATAGTATTTCCCTCGTTTTTTTCCTGTATCTCAAAACTGTCGAATTTTTGTAAAATATTACTCTTTACCAACATAATCTACATACGATTTCCTGTAATTTAGTTACAACTTAACACGTAACACGTACAATTAGGCGCAACTGGTAACTGAAATGTGGCAAATGTTTGCGCAACTTACAATTAGTTTGTTTACCTATTGGATCTAATGCCATACAATCGGAATCTATGAAAAGCAATCAGAACGTCAGACGAAAATTGACATCCTTCTGATTCCCCTAAAAAAACAGTAAATCTATGACTTGGCTCTTTCTATTTCCATCTGCATTATTATTTCATGTTTCGGGGCCCGTTAACTGCTATGGCCATTAGGTCGGAAAGTGTAATGCATTTTTTGTGGCAGGAAGGGGGTGGTATTCCCCCTGCTGGATGGTGGGATCCGGAACCAGCCTACACGGCGGGGTTTTCCTCATCCAGGTATCTCCCACCACGCACCACCCGAGCCGGGGGAGGCTCTAAGCTTCCGACTGGTCTCCCGATGTGTGTGGTAGTGAGTGTGTGTAAAAAGGGGTGAGGGTAGAAGATGGGAAAGATCGCGCGCGCTCCGTGACCGGTTAGTTCCGGTATTCGCCTGGTATTAATCGAACAAGCCACAGAAAACTTTCGATCAGAGCAGCCGATCCCTAGAATTCTTCTCCGGCGACCTAGCTATGTAGCTTCGTGTCGAAAAGCCTGCCGCAAATGATACCGACTTTACTATTTCATGAGTTCAGGTAAGTTAAAGTATTAAATTAGATACAATAAATTTTATTACAGAAATAATGCCATTGGTTAAGTCCTCTGTATGCAACATATTCAAAGTAATGCACACATTTCCACCCTCCGATACCGATAGTAAATTACGTTTTAACTCACAAGGGGGAGGGCGCGAACAAAAATGTACAGGAATCGTGGAACACGAAAATGCAAAGTAAGAACAACTTCAAAGGAGATACTCAACATTTCGTTCCAAAGTCATAGAGCAGATGGAAGCGATTGCAACAACTTGCGAATATTTACTTACAAGCAAAACTGGGGTGATGAGCGAAAACAGTTCCAACCGAGCTCGAACCAAAAAGAAATAAACCATACGTCCGGCAATTTCATGCAGAAACTTATTGGGAATGCATTACACGGTTTATAACCAAAAAAACTATTACACCCACACAAGTAATTTGCAAACAATATCCATAACGATTTGGATAGAGAAGCAATAGTTGCTGACTTTGGAATAGAAAAAAAAAATCATGAAGCTTTTAATACGAGTTCAAAATTAAAAAAGGAACTCTGGAATGAAGGGTACCGTCAAAAATTCACATTCAACAGTGCCACTAAGGAGTCTACACGCGATAAATCTAAAAACGATGAAGAAAATTAACTGGCCGATAAATTTAATTCTTGGAACATTTTAAATAATCCATTCTTCAGAACATCGAACATCCACATTTTTCTTATTTCCGCTCTGTAAGGGGGAAATATACCTAGTCAAATAAATTGAACAGCCAAATCATGAATCGACTGGACTTAATATGCAATATTAAAAAAATAATTATTTCAAAATAATTTGTAAAAAAATGCATTTTCAGCTTGATAAAAATGTTTCAAAATTATTACATTTGCAATGACCCAATCATAAATAGCATCGAAAATTAATTTTCATAGTAAATTCAATTTAGAAAGAACGAAGTTTTATCGACTTTCTTTTGTTCACTGAAGACACTGACAAAATGAAAATTAAGATGAAAATGGAAAGAAAAATATATAGTCTTGGAAAGCATTTGGAGTACGATCGCCTCTACTGAGTGTGGCCCAAAATAATACTGATCACTGGAGATTGAGATGACCGCCCAGGCTCTTCTACCCCGACTCTTGACTTCCGAACGGTACAAACTAGTTAACGTTTTTTTTCTGCTCCTCCAGAAATAACCGAACGAAAGGATAAAGGTTGCCCACACCAACCGAGACGCGCTGGGGAAGTCCTGGCACAGAACACAAGAGATCGCAGGAGGCGAGAGCACCGAGCACCGAGCACTTAGCGCACGGCACGTCTCTCGAATTTTCCACACACGAGACACGAATGACCAACATCGCGATTCGCTCTTCTTTAGATGCATACCGTACTTTGCACGAGACTTATTTTAGTCGAAACGCGTTCAAATTAGTTTTCCTTCTTAACATGGAATCTACGTCTTTTCAGAGAACGAGAGATTGATTTTGTAAAATGGAAATGTATGCAAGGTAGCAAGCAGCTTTGAGACTACTAAAAACTACTATTCTGAAGACCACGACAATCTACGGAGAAAATTGCACTGAATATCAAAATATCGTGTAGGTTCTGAAATCTACGCAAAGAATTTTAACGCAGATATTACGTTTATTTTTACTGTATCTTCACATGAATATGTTCGGCCGTAATAACATGCCATACCATTCATACCACTTTCTCGGGATTTGCCCCAAAACGAACGGAAGCGAAAAGGCCGAAGTACAAAAATCCTTTCGGTACTTCGAATTATGAGAAGTTCTATACTATTGTTTTCAATTAAATGCGTCAATTATCTCTAACGCGGGAAGTAATTCGTGCGATGAAAGCAGGATAATATTTCGTTGCTGCCACGACAAGCACACGTCCCTTTAACACATCCCCCAGTATATATTATACTTCCCCCTCTATCGAATTCTTCTCTTCGTCTCCATTCCAGAAAACTCCCCAGCGCTCAGGCACCTCGCGAAAGAAAGAAACCAGCGGCGTCAGCTAATTACACCCAGATTATCAAGCGCGAGATTCCGCGCGGCGGCGCCGGGGGTTCCCTCCTCGCACCACGTGCGCGGCAGCAAGAAGCGGCCCCGCCCCCGCGCCGCGCCGCGCCGCACCGCGCCGCACCGCGAGGGGCAGATCGATCGGCGCCGGCTGGCGGCGGCAGCGTGCTTCCGCCCCCGCGCCACAGACGCCGCCGCCCCGCGCGCGGGGGCGGACGCCCCGGGCGAGACCCGACCGCACCGGCAAACGATGAGCCCCCTCGTACACATCCTAGCCACACGACAGACACCGGCCGCGCAAGTCATTGGGTGAGGAATTACGTCAGCGAGCCGGGCGAAAAACCATGTGCCGTTCGTCCTTCTACCCCCCCCCCCCACGGGACTCCGTGAAGGTTCAAAGGAAACTTGTGTCGTTCGTGTGACTGCTGCAACGGAGTCGTAGTATTGCATCACGTTCGAGTGCTCCGATGAGATAATCAGAATGCGGAACTTCCGTAGAATGCACAACGCTTCATAGACTATGCTCTGGCGTCGGGAGTCTAGGATTAGAAGCTACTTTAATTTCGAAACGAAATGTATTCTAGAAATCACATGCAAATCTTCCACACTTGTTACAAGAAGCGTTCCCATTAATCTCAAAAGGATAAACGTATGAGTAGCCATTAGCAACCTCTTGGCTCAAACGCTACCTCGAAGAATTGCGACAAGGTTGACCTGTTATTCCTTGAAAACAAAAAGAAAAATACTGACTTGTGTCTCAAGGTTCCATTCACTCTCTCTGAGACGATCCGCATTAATCCCTCTATCAGGAGTTCCTTTCGCTCCAAAACAAATGAATTCAGGGTGTATTGATAAATATTTCGCCAATGTCTCACATAATCCGTATGTGCGCAAAAATCCATATTAAAAGTTTTCGAATTTCCCACACTACAACCGACGGTGGCGGTAGGCATTTCTACATCACACACAGAACACACTGATACAAAGTCCTCCGTGTCGCACAAAAGTATTACTCATACCTCGTCCGAGTTTTTTTCTTTAACACCTCGAACCCCGTGGGCACCGGTACAGAACCGATATCGATCGTCCGAGAGGCGCTGGGGAAGACGAGCGCGGCGGAGGGCGGCGGCAGCAGCAGCAGCGACGACGCCTGGAACTGCAGCGGCCGCAGGAGGAGCCAGCCACTCGGCGGGGGCGGGGCACGGCGCTGGAGCGCCCTCAGCAGGGGACCGCGGAGCGGGGCAGGGCGGAGCGGAGCGGATGCCGGCGAGGGACGCAAAACGCAGCTCACATAACGCGCGCGCCCCCCCTGTGGCACAACAGCTGCGCGGCGCGGTGTGGCGTACGCGGCGTGGCTAGACGCCTACTGGCGAGCCAAGCGGCGGGCGGCCTGGCGACGAGGCGGTGACGGCGGTGGCTGGTGCCGTAACGGCGACACCGAGAGCAGGAGGCGGCGCTTCTGCCTGCCCGCCCGCCTGCACCTCGCGCCGAGGGGCCAGAAATAACGCGCGCGCTCGCGTTTTAAAATTGGATTACAAAAGAAGCGCCAAGAGCCGCCGGGCGCGAGCGCTCCCGCTGCTGCCCATGTCCTCGCGTTCCGCGTCGGGTACGAGGCGAACAGACTCGTTTGCAACTGCAGCAGCAGTAGCAGCTGCTACAACACACCTCCCCACAGTCCGCGAACGATAGTGGGACGAACCTACTAGCTTGGGACTGTTGCAGCATGTGTTGCTGCCGGCCTCGTCGTCGGGAACCGGCCGAGAACTTGGTGAAGTTCGTTGTCTTCCAATTGTCTGATTTATGAAGGTATTGTGAGATGTACGAAAGACAAGTATCACAATTTCGAGACTGCCGCATTGTCAATTACACATTACAATTTTTTTAAAAAAAACTCGTATCAATCACTATTCTGTAACACCCATCCCTCAACCCATTCATCACTATAAATCAACATAGATCCTGATCTAATCAAAACCAGGCAGCCAGTCTTTTGGCCGTTTAATAACTACGTGCCACCCTAAAACTGAAAGATGAACGAACCGCCAACGATGTTGTCACACTCGTCACCGCTGCCTTCCTCAATGAACGGGCGTGCAGAGGGAGAGGTTGACCTGCATGCCGCTGTTCCCAGGGCGCCAACGAGCGAGCGAGGGAGGGAGGGGGGGGGGGGAAGTCGCTCGAATCCAGCAGCCGAAAGCGCGTGCTTCGCGCCCGGCCACCGCTGCGATTTATCGCCCCTCCCTCCCTCTCTTCCCCGCCGCCACGAGCACTGGGCCCGGTGCCCGCGCGCACCGCCCCGCAGAGGTCGAGATCACGGGCCGCGCCGGGCTGCCAATGAAGGTTTTTTAGCAGGTGCTTCTACACAACACCTGAGCTACTCGCTGCTCAGATCGTGCGTGCGAATACGTAACGCAGGCTTGAGAACAAAATGGATCAGAAGAACACGATGACAGAGTCCGTAATGCTGGGATGAAAACCAAGCAAAATTTCTAAACATCGATTAAGACTGATCTTGTTCTATTGAGTCATGTCTAATGCTTGACCTGAGACATATTTCAGTTTGATAAACATGAAATTAAAATGTAAAAGAAAGTGCACACTTTTTGGTGTAAGAAATAATTCGCTGGCGATAATGAACTATTCCTTGAGTTAGATTGTGTTGCAAGTTTAATTTGAAGTTTCTAATGCCATTATTTACTGTCCCTGATCTTCATGCAATTTTCCGCCTACCAGTGTGACGATCTTTCCGAATAAAAATCAATCTAAATAAGAATAGCAAATCAATATAGATTATCAATTAATTATTCCGTGGTGCAAATTGTTACAGTCTTCAGAGGAGCTGAACTTATGAACAATTGATAATATGATTCATCGAGAGTTCTACAACTGCACTTGCGGAAACCGAGCACTATATCGAATTGCCGAATTACACGAAAATAAAATGCAAAATGCACGAGAAAGGTATTAACAAACTAACTCAAAATATAGTAGAGATGGTGAAGTACAACCTGATAATACTAGGAATTATAATTGCTTTAGAAAAAGGAAGTTTCAAAAATAAATGAAAACGTACACAGAAATAACGTTAAGTAATATAAATCATAAATTAATAATCAGGGATCATAAATTAGAGTTGAGTACATTATGTGGTTTGATAAGCAATTAATTTGCTAAAAAACGTAATCTCTCAACATTTGTATGTCACATACATTAACTGTAAAACGTTTGATATAACATAGCAAAGCTGTTACTACGCGAATAAAAAGAGCTGATGAATCAATCCGCCCACACAAACAATCTCCAATTAAACGAAATGCAAAAAATGTACGTTAGAAAATACTTACTCGTAGTAAAAAAAAGTGTGAACTACAACAAAACTGTGGAAGCGCACGTCGACTATTATCCCATTAAATTACGTAATTACATCTCGATTTTCTAACTGACTTCAACCAAATACAACGGCAAAAAATGTCGTTATCGAAAATCTTCAATCTAAATTTAGAATAATTGGAAAGTAAACCGACAACTTATCCATTTTCACCACGCTTTAAAGAGGTCCCTAAAACGTAATGACTGGTCGGATTCGCCTACCTGTTCCAGAATCCCGGCGTCATCTGCTATGAATATCTCGCAACAGAAAGTTCACAGACCATGAGTTCATTGATGTTAACATCAAGCGTGGTTGTAAATTCTTAACATCTGGTTGTAGGCGATAATTACCGGAGACAGGAAATGCTTGTGTAGGAACACACTGCCCAGTACACGCCATTGAGAATAAATCTGTCAAATTATGTAGTAGTAGCCAGTAACTTGAATTTTTAAGAATATTTCTTAGAACAGCAACCTTTGGAACAAATGAAGTCTACTACAATTGTTGAAAAACTGAGCAGCATTTATTTGTAAATTATGGCACGCCATTACTATCATTACTAGAATGCTTGAATACAATTAATCACGAAAACGACTATTTCAACTTACGAAATATAAATGACCACGGGGAAAATATTTGAAGAAAACATTTTTTCGGAGGTTTACTCATTTGCCGACGTTCGTGTTTCTTTCCATCATCCCAGAAAGTCACGAACATTTTCTTCGTATCATGTGCTGAAGCGTCGACATTTCTGGAGAAGGAAATCATCTCCCTAAATGTTCAATTTTTCAGATTTTAATCTCTTTACAGTCTTCTGTTAAATATTTCCAAACAATGTTATACTTTACAAGTTCTTTGATTATTTAACCTCTGGCGTGACAATTACAACGTTTAGAGCTTATTAAAATAACCAAGAACCTTCCAAGTTGATAAGTCGTATTAACTTTGTATTCATCCCAGTTTATCACATTTTGAAAAATCTTTAACAAATATTATTTTTTCCTCCGGATACTCAAAACTAAAATAAATGTATATGAATATAGCACATTGTAAAAATATTTGGTTTCAACAATCCATTATATGCAGTTATTTTTTCGGGTTTACATAATTATAATAATTTATTTTGAATAGATGAGTATGAAAAAGTATTTATATTGGTTCTTAAAAATTGCCAATATTCACAAAAATATTATCTAGATTAAAATTATTTCTCAAGTTACGACAAAGTACTATAGATTGTCCTCAGTACTGGGGAAGTTAGTCAAAATAGACAAAGGTTTTCAAACTAATGTGTTTGAAACTAAAAAAGGACACAAATTTTCTAAGGGCGAGACCATCTTCAGAGGCATTAGAGGACTCCGCGAGTTAGCCAATGTCTTTCGTGCCATTCTTTTTGAATCCATATGCACGATAGGTTGCGGGTGAACCAACCAAATGAAATGGCATCCTTCAATTATTATTCTTCTAATTTTTTCGCAGGAGCCAGTGCCATTGCCAGTGGCAGGAGGCAGTGCCATTGGCAGTGGTAGGAGGTAGTGGCATTGCCTGTGTCAGGGAGTGAGTACAAGTGGCAGGAGGGAGTGCCACTGCCAGTGGCAGGGAGTGAGTTCAAGTGGCAGGAGGGAGTGCCATTACCAGTGGCAGGGAGTGAGTACAAGTGGCAGGAGGGAGTGCCACTGCCAGTGGCAGGGAGTGAGTTCAAGTGGCAGGAGGGAGTGCCATTACCAGTGGCAGGGAGTGAGTACAAGTGGCAGGAGGGAGTGCCACTGCCAGTGGCAGGGAGTGAGTTCAAGTGGCAGGAGGGAGTGCCATTACCAGTGGCAGGGAGTGAGTACAAGTGGCAGGAGGGAGTGCCACTGCCAGTGGCAGGGAGTGAGTTCAAGTGGCAGGAGGGAGTGCCATTACCAGTGGCAGGGAGTGAGTACAAGTGGCAGGAGGGAGTGCCACTGCCAGTGGCAGGGAGTGAGTTCAAGTGGCAGGAGGGAGTGCCATTACCAGTGGCAGGGAGTGAGTACAAGTGGCAGGAGGGAGTGCCACTGCCAGTGGCAAGTGGCAGGGGGAGTGCCATTGCCAGTGGCAGGGGGGAGTGCCATTGCCAGTGGCAGGAGGGAGTGCCATTGCCAGTGGCAGGGGGGAGTGCCATTGCCAGTGGCAGGGGGAGTGCCATTGCCAGAGGCAGGAGGGAGTACCATTGCCAGTGGCAGGAGGGAGTACCATTGCCAGTGGCAGGAGGGAGTGCCATTGCCAGTGGCAGGAGGGAGTGCCATTGCTAGTGGCAGGAGGGAGTGCCATTGCCAGTGGCAGGACGGAGTACCATTGCCAGTGGCAGGAGGCAGCGGCCACTGTGGTCATGCAGAGGAATGGAAAAGGCTTCGCGGCGCGCAGATCGAAGAAATTCCGAAGCAAGCGAGCGCATCCGGCTGGAGCCGCGCGCGATCAGCCGAACGCGACGCGACACGTCCCGAGGGGGACGCACGCTACCTGAGCCCTGGTGGCAGGCGTTTCCCCTCGGCCCTCTCGCTTCTTAGGACGCTCTGGCGTCGCCCGCTGACTCGCGCCGCGACCGGAGGCTGCTGCCGCCGCCGCCGCCGTCGTTCCCCAGATCAATAGACACGGCGACCGCGGCCATCCGCCGGCCCGTCGCGCGGGGTGTGAGCGTGTCGGAGCGTAGGTGGAGGTCGCCCGCACGAGACGGCAACTTCGCTCGCACGTGACGCACGAGGAGACGAGTCTTAAGAAGGAAGAATGGGACAGCTGCTTCGCAACTTATATTAGCATGACTGCTCAATGCCAAGACTACATGTTGTCGATCTCAACTACTTTCAATAACTCAAGAGATTCACATGAAATCAGAGAGAAACGAATTTAAACTGGACAAGATTTTCTTTTAACATCAACATCACGCACGAAACCAAACACTTAAGATACCAAACTCAACGACTTTTTCTAATTTTTTCGAATGAATTTCATGGAAATTAAATGCATCACACTTCTTGTGGAGGCTATGCCGTTCCCTGAACGGTGAGAACACAATAAAAAAGCGCACGGTTAAAATACAATCACTTTTTTCGAAATAGCACACTGGAATATCTTTAAAATTGTCTTAAGGAAATGGAAGATGCCTAAGAATAAACGGTAATTAAATGAGATATTAATAAGACTTCTTCCATGAAAGCCACACTCTTCGAAATGTCGAACGATGCAACAAACATTACACAGAATTCGAGAAACGTATTGCACATCTCTATGTACTCTTACTGTCCATTAGGGATTGACGATTATTAAATAATAATCGATTGATATCTAATCAAAATTATTTTAATTAGATTAATATACATCGATTAATCGTTCCGAATTAATCAATTAATCTTATATAATCGATTGATTTTTCACATGTTTTAGATAATGCATAAAATTGTTAATTTTTAGTTTGTAAATTAAAGAATCGATTAGTAACTTCACTTATTTTAAGAAAATCTATCACGAAAATGCGAATCGTTCGTAATTTTCTGACTTGTTAAATTTTATTTAAATAACTGTGTTTAAGTCATATTTAGTTGTTATTTTAATGACGTCAGAAAAAACATGTTCATCAACTAAAATAACGTTGTTTTACAATTAAATTCGGAAGAATGTAATAGACACTGTCTTTGCACCAATAAAATGCAAATACTTAATCGAACAAATCCCAATTCTTTTATTTTCTTCTAGTAAACGACAACATAAATAAAATTCTTTTACAAAAACATTTTCATTTAATATAAATCTCAATTACAGATCATTAAGAGAGCAATATCGAATAGAGAGACGAATTCCATTGCTAAAGTTCAAAAGTAGAGATATACTTTCATATTTTGTTCGTATTGAAAATTAATATTCGAATTAAATTAATCGAACTAAAAATCGGAAAAATTAATCGATGTAAAATAATCTATTTCAATTTTTTGATTAATCGTATAAAATAATCGATTGTTGTACTAATCGCGATTAAATCGCCCATCCCTATTGTACATTTTGGTGTGATTGAGAAATATAGTTTTGTAAGAATCTAAGGAAAAGAAATGGTTGAGTTTCAATGTGGACATTTTTACGATTGAAATATATAGGAAAACAGAACAAGTTACATAATAATCATTGTATATGAAGAAATAAAAAAAATCGAGAAGTGTCTCCAGTATAACACGTTTTTACCACCGCAGCAATGCAAGGTTTCATCATCTTCACTGGCAGTGTTGTTCAGCTAGTTATACCTGTTTTCTCACCTCAGATACTTTGAACATCGTGAAAGAAGTAAAACTTAAGAAATGCTGGTAATATTGGTAATCCAATAAAAAAACTTCTCTTGATATGACAATAAAAATATCACAATAACAGTATTACGAAATCAGGACTGCTCCTACAAGATTTTGTTGGCGACAACTCCTTAGCTGTGTTTTGGCTCCATCTGGAATCGTTTTTCGCAGCAAGGAAATCCTTCAATTTTTACAGAGCGACTGAAACTTTATTGTAAATAATTTTTCATTTACGTTGAATGTAAAACGTATTTTAATTTGTTGACTAAGACCTAATATTTATACCGTTAACAATTCTTATACTGAAAGACTTTCATTAGCATATAAAATAGCAAAAGGTATATTTTTGGAATATGTAGCATTAGCTTGCGAGGGTCTGAGGCCCTGTGGCCCCTTCCTCTTGGGTAACCCCCATTGACTGTAAGCGTGATTGCATGTGTTTCTAAGAGCTGTTAAACACTGTGATTCACTTTAGGCACATTTCTAAACACACTACGCACACAGACTTCCAAATACAGACGTTACACTCGAATAGTATCACAATAGTTCAAGTATAACCCCAATCCAAATACGGCTCTATCCCACGTCAGAAAGAATCGAAAATCACCCACCATAAAATAAAATTACAACTATTAAAGAATGGCGTTTCCCTGGATAGCCCTAGATGACCTATCGGCAGCCTAAACTCGGGAAACAAAAAAGGCATGGAGGTGGAAAGGAGAAGAAGGAATTGCAAATAACCGAAAGAAAATGAAACCGCCCTAGAGAAAGAACACTGTGTGGTCGAGAATGGTTAAGTTCGGTGGTGGAATGCAGAGGATCGGAGCTCGTCTGCTCCAGACGAATGAAGTGCCCCTTTATCACAGAACGATCGTGACTAAATAATCTGTCTCTGATCTTGTCTCTCATTATGTTTAACTGAACTAGTTGATACGTAACTTTAAAAAAGAGAATTTAATGAGACGTTGGGATATAATAAATAGCGGAAAGAATGAAAATTGACAGTATCGTCGTTTTAGGTTAGCGATTTACTTTTTTTGGTATGTCTCAAAAGAATCGAGTATCGCTGAAAACAGTATTACGTCGCAAAACGTATTATTCCACCAGCCAGTTGGGCTGAAGCTCAGATTATAACGCTTTAGTGTCAGCTGAGTGAGTGCAATTGAAGGTCAGGGATGGTTTTCGCGAGTGACCTAGTTCGTTCCGATGTAGTTACTAAAAATAATAATTTGAGAATTGGATATAAATCACATAGAAAAGGAGAAGTGAATGTATGTGCATGCTTGTATATTAAGTCAACAAACTAATGTACACGGACAACCACAAACAACTAATCTCAAAGAAGCCGTGCTCATCACTGATATCACGTTTTCCATTCAACAAACAATAGATTAACTTTTAAAAAAATAATCCATACAAATATATATTTCTTACAAAGGTTATGAAGTGAACTATTTTGAATTACATTAAAATTAATAATATTCCTGGGAACATTGGTCAATTAACAGAATGATAAAAATATACCACAGCCCCTGTTTTAAAGTGCCAGCAATCGCAAAGTGAACCATTTCGACACGACACACGTACACCATGCCTCCAATTGGATTCGGCAAATATGGATCCAAAAAAAGGCACGGGACTAAATGAGCTGCAGATGAATGAATGAATGAATGAATGTCATATTTTACGTGGCGAAACTCAGGCCATGAGGCCTGCTCTTCCGTCTGACCACGCAAATTTCGCTACGCTTCTTTCACCAACCACGGGAGAAAGAAGGAACTAATTGGGAGACCAAACAGGCAAATTGAATTTATCTCAGAGGCTTCATTTAGGCTTGAGGATCTTTTACATGCAGTAAATCTCCTAACATGGGACAGCCGGCTTTACTTCCCCTCCGAAGGAAGGCGTACGAAGGATTTTTTCGAGTACCCGCCAGCTTGGGTATAACAGCCCGATACGCCAACCGTTACACCATCGCCTCCGCAGATCACAAACCGACCCACAGAAAAGGAAACAAGGTGTAGGAGGCAGGAGCCTCAGTGCAACGCTGAGTCTTCGCAGAGTCACGCGTGACGGCCTCCTGTCCACACACACACACGCAGGAAGTTTACTCGAACGGCTGCTGGTCCCCATCTCCAGGCGCCGCTGACTAATATACCAACGCCGCACCGCGCCGCGCGGAGCTAAAAGAGGGATCTTCCCGAGTTCGCCCGCCCGCCCGCTGCCTATAACGCCAACAACGGGCGTCTGGCTGGCCATCTCTCAAGAAGGGTCCCCCCCTTCCCTCCCCACCCACCGCGCCCCGCCCCATCTTCGCTCTGTGCCCGATAGGCAAAGGTATTTCGGTTCCCAGAAGTATATATAGCTTGTTCGCATCACTGGCGCCTACTGTGCCGCAGTGGATCCGCTGCGAGGGCTGTCGAGCACCTAGCAACAAGTGGCGACGACCGGTAAACACACGGCTTGGTTTCCGGAAGAAATAATTGATGCGTCCACCTCGTGTACACACAGGGTTCTTCGCTGATTAAATAAAAAAATACACCGCCGAGCAGCTGTTACAGTGGGCGCACGCTTACAGGCAAATATTACACGTCTTTGACCCCTATGAATTAGCGGATAACTCGTAAATCATGTATTACATGATCGCAACATGAAGTTGCCATTCAGCGATTATTAGAACAAATCTTCTAGCGTGAAGAAAATCAAGACAACTCTACACATTTTATGTTTATCAATGATCTAAAATCATTGTTATAGTGCAGATAATCAGACGACTCAACTTATCTTGTTAGTTTATGATTTTAAGAAATTTACAATATGTTTTTAAATAGAGATGCGCCCAGTACTTATCAACTAGAAGGAATTTGAAGTATCTGATGCTGAGATCGATTAGGAGAATCCAATAGTATGCCGTACTTCCTCTATTTTCATCAAAAAGTTGACCTATTAGCTTATTCATCGGGGTCAAATACGAACATATTTCTACGGTTGTATTCTATTGGTTTGGGGGGTTGATTTTTTGCAACGCTTTGCTTCCAAAACCTGATATTTAATCTGGACGTGTGGGGGCATGATCTGGTTGTGGTTCCCTGTCAAAATTAGCGAGGTTTCCCTCTTTGAAAATAGTCCGTAACTCACAAGATGTAGTTCAATTTATTAAATTAACTATAGTGTTTCTTAATTTTTTTGTGAAGACTATTTTCATCTGTCAACAAATCAGTAAGGCTTCTTGTAAAGCCAGGTACCAGAAACGCCTCGGAAAGTCATCGATAAACTATCGAGTCTCGAGTAATGGCAAAATCGGCGAGAAGATGAAACCATAAAAAAAATGAAGAAAGTGCAGCAGGTCGATGTGCACTATCATTATTATTTCTTTTATTGCTAATTTTCTTTTTCTTGCGAATAAGCCCAATTGGGACAACACTAAGTGTTTCTTAGCCTTTCTTCGTGCTTTTATTTCTTTCATCCTTGGGCAGTGCGTCTTTTTTCTCTCTCTTCGGTCCAAGATTTTCCTGTTCTTCACTTTGGTTCTTCTTCCAAATCAATCCGCCATGACTGCGCTTTAGATTTTTAGATTATTATATTATTATTATTACTATTACTATATGAACGTTGTTTCTTCACTCATCGCTGAAAGGAAAGACTTGCTCCTTTAAAGAATGTTTACAGCACAAATACGACTAGTGTTACCCACTTGCAACCGAGTTCTTAGCGGTTTTTTTGTATTAATCAGTTTCCATTAACAATACTTTCACTATTTTTTGATAATCTGTAACTTCAATACCAATAAAAATGTTTTATAAAAGTAAATTATGAATCTAATGAAATTAATTTTCACATGTATTTATTTAAGAAATATATCTCTACAGTTCTACGAATGTCTCAAAAATTATGACGCGATACAGTTGATTTATGACACTCAATTCGATTCGTACGTAACCAGTTACGTACCACTAACAAGCACTTGTTGCCAAAAGATTTGGCATGTGTGCTGAAGGTAGTCGCTACATGGCCTAGTATGTTTTTAATAGATGGCGAAAGGATTTTTCATATTAAAAAGTGGGATGAGAGAGAATGTTAGCAGAATGATGCATTTGTCACAATTCAAATCATCAGAACCTCTATGTATGGATTGAAGTATCCCTTATGTAGTAGAATGACATGTTTCACCTGCAAACTTACTTAGTGGCATCTACAGGTGGAACAAAATGTAAGGGAAGCTGTAAATCGCATCGGAAAAGAATACGAAGACGCTGAACCAATGTTTTCCACTCCATAACAAGAGTTTGTAGGTCAGTAATGTCACTGCGTTACGTAAAAGAATTTGGTTCTCCAAATTTATTTACACGTACTCATCAATTGATTCCACCAACAATAGACGATTTGTGTCGTCCAACCACGTCACGTTGGTAGTCGCCAAGGCCTCCAGTTACGTATGAGACGCACAATCGCGTCCCTCAGGAAATGTGACGTCACAGGAGTTTTCTGCCAAACCCCAGCCACGAGGTCGCCCCTTACGCTTGGTTTTGTGTGTGTGTGTTATTTAAGGTCGCATCAACAGCTAAGTCATTAGCGACCACTATAGATTGAACTGTAGGAAGAACACATATGGAGACACACACAAACATCCATGCCCGAGGCGGGATTCGAACCCGCGACCCTTCGGTCCGAGATCACTACGACACTACTGCCTTAGCGATCTCGGCCACCGGGCCGGGGCTTGTTTTTTGCACCAGTCTCATTCCATTATTACGCATAAAGGGCAGAGAACTCACAAGATATGTAAAGTTATCTATGCATTTTCACAATGAGTTCAGTAATTTCAGCCACTTCCGAATTAGCGGAGATGTGGTCAAAAAGCGAGAATTTCGAGAGAACCGTAAATGATAAAAAGGGAACGAATTGCACTCGTGAGTTTGAACGATTCAAAAGGCGTAGGAACAACTCATAAAAGCAATAACATGTTAGCAATCGTGCATCATTTTCAACAACGTGATTTGCCAAGAGGTATATACATATGGACAATTCCAGCAAAGTTTAATCTAAAGCGTTTTAAAGTTGTTGTTGTTTTGTTTTGTTTGTTTGTTTGTTTTTTGCGTGAAATTTGTTTCCCAAATAAATATGATCCCAGAACATATTTTCATCTCTAGAAGTCAGAATGCGATCAAGCTTCTAACAAACTAAAAACAGCAGACTCGAAGCAAGTTAATTCAGTAATTTGTACAACGACGGAACTCCATTATATTTCTCGCGCGTATTCTAAACCACACTGAGCGGGATTCTGTGCTATTTTATCAATTGTTTAATAGAGATGTTTCATAATTATTCATGGCATATGATAAATCACTTGATACCATTACGTTATTTAGAGAATATCAAATTAAGCTTTACACACGAATTGATGTAAACAGTAAACGCCATCATTACGCAAGCGCGCGATTAAATAGCATTTGATATAAATTAATAGGGTTAACGATTTCGTTGTTCTTAATGACAAAATCCCGCTGTCCCGATTCACAGCGGCAAATAATCGTCCGCTGCGTGCTCTTGAATGTGGATTCTTAGTTTATTTGTTATCTCAACATCAGCCAAGGTCAGGAGCTTGTTTCTCTGCCGAAAATAAGTATCAGGAAGGCACTGCGTATTTGCGCTTGTTCCAAGCCAGCGTCACTGCATCTCACGCGTTTAATAATCTTCTCGCGAAACGAAGACTCGCTGACTTGAAATATTTAGAAACGCAAACACTGATAATTTGGATTGTATTATCCTGTGACTTGCCTGACTGGTAAGCTCTTCGAGAGACTGAATCTCAATTATTACATTCTGTTTCAGCATGAACATCGAATGTATAATCGTCTATACTACAAAATAAGCTCTACGTTACTGACTTTTGAATCATTATGCTTGATTTAATGTCAGATTTTTACTTTTCTCAACGCGTATACATGAAAACTCCAGATGCAATTCAGTTACAGAAATTTGCTGTTGAGACCGAGGTCAATTAAAAAGCGATCGAAATCTTCTAGAGTAATAGTGAGATAGGCGTGCGCATTTTGTTGTCTTCTGTTACCTATGAAGTACACATTAGTTTCATAATTAGGATTGAGTTAACAAACAAACGGTGCGACGTAATGATGAAATGGAATGTAAAACACCCTGCAACACCACTAGGGAGTTAAGTGGAAAATTAAATCCTTCCGTTAAGTTAAAAAAATCAACACAGTGGGATTACGCTACCAAGACACGGCGCAGCAGACCCGCTAGTGCTTGCGCTATCTAGCAGTCAAAGCGAACGTCTAAAAGAGGCGCCGGCGCCGGAGGGGCTACCAAAGGCATTCGACTTCAGCCACAAATCGTCCAGGATTCTCAGCAGAAGTAGTGAAGACTTCTGAGACGCAAACCTGCCTTCAGACACAATCTCCACCTCATAAAATTACAAACATTACTTTGTCGCCAAACTATCTCAATGTATCTCAATGTATCTCAATGTATCTCAATGTATCTCAATGTATCTCAATGTATCTCAATGTATCTCAATGTATCTCAATGTATCTCAATGTATCTCAATGTATCTCAATGTATCTCAATGTATCTCAATGTATCTCAATGTATCTCAATGTATCTCTATCTCTCTCTGTGACTTTCTGACTACTGTGGGAATTCTGACTCGGCGTTGACGTTCTTTTGCGAATAAATGAGGTCATCTTCATCAACATAGTAACATACTGTGTAATAAATATTGATATGAAAAATGTTCTGTCTCTAAAACAAATCAGAGACCAAAAATATTATAGTATGCGTCTGTGAATTTCCTCAAGATTCGTGAATTCATTCCAAGTATTTACATCTTTTTCAAGAAATAATTTTGAATACACTCCTAATGAGACGACTCCATCTTCAGCAAAAAAAAAAAGATTCTATGAAAGGCTATTACATTGTTTTGTGTAAGAAAAACGTTTCCATTCACCGACCCTTTAGTACATTTACAATCAAATACATAATTTATCCTAAAATAGGAGCTTTAAGCATCCCGGGTAGGCAGGGTTGGAGTTATTAAGTGCCCTCCTCCACACAGCCACTCAGATAGGTTTTCGAGTGGGGTGCATTTTCATAAAATGTAATTCCATATCAGCGCAAAAGTGTCTGCGCTTTTGTTCAAAACTGCATTTAATTGTTAACGCAATCCTTGAATACTCTAAACAAAGGGTTAACGAAACCTCATCCAGTCTTTAATAAACACCAAGTTTTCATAAAAACCAAACAAAGTTCTTCTTAAAAAAATAGAGATTCCAATTAAAACACTAATCTGCGGCCTTGTCGAACGCTCACGCAGACCCAACGCCGTATCTACAAACAGCATCATAGTCTAGAAGCAGGACACGCAGATAAGCACATGTGTGGGGCAACGCACGGCCGGGTTGTGCTCCGGTCGCCAAAACAACGCAGATCGCTTCAGTATCAAAATAGCAGCTTTCAAATGGATACTGGAGAAACTGGCTCAGAATCTAACCCGATCGCACGCTTTCAGAATTTAAGAGATTGATATTAATCATCTGAAGACACTTGTTAAATGACAGTAAGCAACCAAAACTAAGCAGCTAAAATGCTGAAAAATTACAGAAATAAAATAAAATTGTTTGTCAAATATGAATTTCAAATAAAAAGCAACAACAAATCATCCAAGAAGGTGAAGGCTACAACAGCTCAAGAAACCAGGCAACAAACTAGTGGTACTCAAGTGTTGGTAAATGCAGAAAATGAAGGTTATTTATCAATGAATCACGTGACGCTGGAACTGGTGTATCTTACACTTATTAAATATTACGGAACCACGTTCGTCTTTGATTTGCAAAATGGTGATGAATGGAATGCTAACTTAGTCATTAAAAATGGATCGTATGTCTGTAAAAATATTAATCAGAATCATAACTGGAGTGAAACATGCAAATGATTTGCAGAAAATTAACATCTAGGCGACATAAGCATTTGGAATTAAGTAACGTCATAAGCTCTACAGGGAACACTCTCCGTAACACCTCATGTTTTCGCTTTTAGAACTGACTGAAGTGTGTCACGAAGACAACTCGACATCTATTACAAATTTTCAATACTGGCAGAAAATGAAAGACAACTTCGTAATCTCCGGCCTTCTGAGATGAATCTAGGGTTTCGTTAGATACCCAAGAACGCTAGAAATTTTTTTAACAAAACTATGAGTTTTGATTTTGACTAAAAAATGCGAATATTTGATTGTGAGGTACCGACAATTCTCATACACAGCGCGTCACTGATTACGACACGGCTGACGTCATAGGACAGCAAACAAGAGGCCGCCGTTAAATCTTAGCTATTTCCAGTTACGTTATGGATTTGCAACTTTTTTATATTCTTGGTATGTAAAGAATTTAATAGATATGCATAAATATAAACGCACTACTACGTTATTGCAGTATTCGTGAATACTTAAATATTTATGGTAATGTTATACGATAGTATTTTATGTTTTGTTCTTGAACTATGTGCGTGCTCCTTTTTGGAAAACCATTTTGTGTGGTTTGGTTCAGAAGCATCTTTTTCTGTAGAAGGCCACTGTAATATCTGGTAATTAGACGAAACCGCCCTTCCACATTCGTACTTTTTAACCGGGCACAAGGACCTGCCCTCATCCCCTTGACCACTGTAGCAGTTTCTCACGATTATATATTGTAATTATATCCAAGCAATTTTCAGAAATATCCCACAAATTTCAAAATGTCACAATAATTGAGAACAGTCAATACGGCAAATCCTAAATACACCCTAGATGTGATGGTAAGTTTCATACGAAACTTGTCGTTAGAGGAATTCTTATGACAGAAATCAATTAAAAATTGTTCAATCACAAACATCCTCACACGCTCGCAATGTTTATTTCCGCCAGCCGACGGTAAGAGTTCCAGCAGCACCTGACTCATGACCCTGAACGCTGTGCTTTTAACGATCACGTTTGTGATGTTTATATAGGATGAACTCTTCACCAACGTCTTCTGTATTTCGATTGGAACTTCTCTTCGACGATTTCCGACAATCGCTCCCTTAATGAGCTACAGGTTTTTCAAATTCGATAACTGAGAGCAGGGGAAAATGGCATTATCGGGTGACGGGCAGTGAACTATGTTTCACGATAAATAAAACATTTTTTTTCAATATGCTCTGCGTCCAAACGCCAAGTTTTAAATTCAAAGAATTGGGGGTGAGAAAACAGACAACCTTGTAAATTCTCCGGGCTGAACCTGTGAGTTGGCGCTGCTTCTAGGGGAAGGGTCATGCAGCACTGCTCTGCGGGAAGCCTAGCCAAGACCAGCCGATCAACAGAATGTTCCGCAATTAAAACTTGCTTGCTTCTTGGCTACGGTAATGGCTAGGTAGTAGTAACGAAACGGTTTAATATCTAGAAGTTTACTAAGACCAAAAACTTAACATGGAAAACTCATTAACAACCCAATATGAAAAACATCAGCAAAAATACTAACATTATCCTCTAACATCTCTAGCACAGAATGAAGCTCTTCATTTACAAGCGAATTATGCGTTCGTCTGTAGCTTACACCTGCCCTATGTGGGGCAGGGCTGCTAAATGAAGCATTCAAAGGGTTCGAGAAGTACAAACATTTATTACGAAAAATTATTAAAGTCATTGGTTGAGTGGCGGCTGTCATGCAGTTTTCACCCAACGTCATCTACTTGTTCACTAGCTGAGCATTCGGTATTTGGAGTGACTACTTCATAAATTCACACACTACATCGCTTGAGTGAATAAAAATCATAGGAATAATGGAAAAGATACTTGAAACTGTTTACAGATTATGTACAGTACATGAAACTTTCATTCAGGTGCGAGTTATCATTGCCTTCGGGAATAACATAATCAAGGAAAATAATAATAGTTTAATGCATGGAATGATAACTATGTATCAGTTTTATGCTAACAAAACCGTCTAAAGAGAGAATCATACAATGGAAGTAGAAAAAAGGTTATTTTCTCATTATTTATTTCATTGCCTAACAGTCCCAGCTAAACACCTCAACTGAAATTAAGTCGTTCAGCATCAGGTATCTTAACAATCAATTCAAGATAGCTCGAAAGGCAAGTTCAAACTTCCTTAATCCATTCCATCTTTTATCTTCATTTCTGATAATTAACAAATAAATTATGAAAACAGATTTCTCATGCAACGGCTTGCTCTGATTGCTGAGGTATCGATCACGTCCGAACAATCTCTATTCGTTGAAATCTATGTATTAATATTCATATGGAGCGTAATTTGTATTTAAAAATCTCGAAACACAATTATCCTGAACGAGCAGAAGAATATTAACTACGAATCTACAAAAATAAATCGATCTAGAGGTATTTGATTTTTCACCTTTTTAGGAACCCGTTCGCAGAGGAGAGTATGCGAGTAAAATTAGTGTGTGTAGTGATCTGTCAAGTAGTTAAGTAGTGATAAAACCATTTACGAACAAAACGCTTTGGTGACACTTTGAGAAGCCTTGAAAGTTGACAAGTGTCAGAATACCGTGTACAGAACTGGTCAAAAGGAATTCGAACATAAAAAACCACCTCAGAACATAATATTACCTTCTTTCAGTACACATTATTTTGTTTTTCTGAGAAGCTACATTCATTTATAGAGAATTTAGAAGTTATATTTATTACATACAAACGAAAAGAAATGACTAATCTCAAAAAGTGAAATGTGGAAGGTACTCCAACATTGTTCTTTCTATCCATTACGTCCTTATTCACATTAATAAGATTAGGCAACACGTACTGAACTATGTGAAAGATATTCTGCGCGCCCACGAGAGCCCTTTCACACTCCCAAAACATTTTGACGAACACTGTGGCAGGAAGAGGTCAGCTGCGAGGCCACACTGCCACTCGCCCTCTCGGAAGCCATAACAGGGCGAACGGCTGAAGTGGCTGTAGTAAACGCAGGGAACGAGGTGCTGGCCAACCAACCGCTATCATGATATACGCTGTCGAGCAAAAGGTCTGTGGGCAAGGAGACGGGGTGCCCAATGGAGTATGTTTACAATAGAAAAAGAGAAAATAACTTCAAATGAAAATTTAGTTCGGAGCAGGGCGTAGACGTATGGGTAGATAAAAGAGTAGCAGGAAAAATTATGTAGCGACAGCCGAGATTTTGGTGGTAATTTGTGGTAACCCATTGTATGGTAAGATAAATAAGAATCTAAAATCAATTACACGTTTTAATAAAATTAAAACGTCAAATTAACATACATAAAACATTGTTCGGGAAAATTTGTCAACTTAGATAATTACACTTTCACTGCAGTATAGCACTGAAGAAGGCCACAACAAGATGGCCGAAACGTCATCTCCATCGACCATGACGCGGCTAATCCCGGACAGTCAAGAATTCAACGACTCCGGCCGCGGAAGCCTACGACTCTACACACTTTCTGTTAGTTAAACTTGTGTTACATTTTCTCATTTATCCAAATTATTTCTTTCCGTTAACGTGTTTCCAAACTGTTGTAGCCACCCATGACGGTAATCAATTTTCCCGAAACATGTTGGAAGCTTGTATTTTTTAAATAATTTAATTGTGGTTGGATTGAGCCTACTGTACCAAGGGCAGTAGGATGTACGCGAAGCCGCCCGAAGCGAGACGCGGCGGGCGCAACGGGCTGCGATCGGTCGAGGTGGAGGTCGAGGCCGTGTCAATAAGCGGCGCGCCTCCGCAACGAGCTGGACGAGCCCGGTTAATACGCGGTCGCCGCACCACGTCAACACGGGCCTCGCCGCCGCAGCCACCTCGGCTTCTTCAAGCGGACGACGAGACCCTCGAGGACGGTAGCACGTCACACCGCGCCCGCACCACCTACTAGTCGCACACTTTTTCTTGATACTCCACAGCGGGGGTGCGGGGAGAGGAGGTTTCTGTCTACGTCACAGCAGTGCAGTGCTGTCAACTTTATTGACAGAAAACTCAGCGTAATAACGTCTTGGACTAGATAGCTATGAGAAATTACGGAAGATTTTTTTTTTAATTCTGAAGAAATAATTAATAGTTATAGAAATAATTGAATAACAAGAAGGAACATGGTACGCACAGGTCGATAGAAAGAAAGACCGAAAACTAGGAAGTCCGCATTGGAAAGGAAGGAGGTGGGCAGCACTGCAAACTGAGCCGTGACGTTCCGAGTGGAGCTCATATTTTCTACCGGGCCGTGCTATGCCGGGCTGAGCGAGGACTAGGGAGCTCGAGGATCAAGAAAAAGTGTGAGCATAGTACTAGTCGCGCACTTTTTCTTGATACTCCACAGCGGGGGGTGCGGGGAGAGGAGGTTTCTGTCTGTCACAGCAGTGCAGTGCTGTCGACTTCAACGGCGGAAAACTGAGCGTAAAAGCACAATTATTAGACTGAGGAAATAGCGTGTCTTGGACTAGATAGCAATGACAAGTAACGAAGAAGGTAGGCAGCACTGCAAACTGAGCCGTGACGTTCCGAGTGGAGCTGGTGTTTTCTACCGGGCCGTGCTGTGCCGGGCTGAGAGAGGACTAGGGGGCTCGGGTATCAAGAAAAAGTGTGAGCATAGTACTTGCCCGCCTGGGCAGTCCGGCGCTCCTACGGGCACGGGCAACCTCCGGACTCCACACTCAGTTTCCCTTAAAATCTAGAAAGGGGTGGACAGGCGCAAGGTGAAGCGGCGCGAGGCGGTGAACAGTGACATCAAACGAAAATATGTTTGCCGATTTTTTTCTATCAAATAACCGATAATTGTATTATGTTTATATTCTTCACTACTTATTACTATTTGATGTTTATTTTATTATTAAATTCTCCCTTAAATACACGTTTGCTAAGTGACAGGAATATGTTTGAATGGCAAATTCTTTCCTTGTTTTCGTTGTGTTACTAAATCTTTCAGATATTTATTGTATTTAGAAATAATGTGAAATAAAATAAATCTCTATAAGTTAACAATTATCGCTTACGGACGGACAGCGCTTTTAATAGACAATATTTGTCTGTTAAACCTTCTAATCGTAACGTAGGAAGTTCAGCTTTTATATCACTCTTAAGCGGAGAGGATTTCAAAATCAAGTTTCTTTTGATTCATTTTTTTTTATTTTACTCTCAATTGAGATTTTGAAATCGGACTGATTAATTATTTCAGTTTAATGGATCGTTTCTTTGCTTTTATCAGGGAAAATGGGATTTAATATAGCTAAATTTGTGACCATAACTGAAGTAAATTCGGCCAAAGACTTATGGGCCCGGTATGCAGTGACGTACCGCCACTCCGGAGGAATTTGTAGAACCCTTATTTTTAAATCTCGCGCCAATTTTTCAGGACGCAGGGTCCGCGGGCACTAGTAAGCTTGTTACCTTGCCCGCGACCTTGACATGCCTGCTCTACGAGATAAATCAAATGAAATTATAGACAAATTCCTGACTTACTTCACTAATTTAATGTTTAACATGCTCATTAAAACGTTATTTTTTTGCATTGATGGGGTTTGCACGCTACTTTCTTAATTATTGTTATTCCTGTTCTTTTAGGGACGAGACACCCTGATTACATTCCCTCTAGATAAATGTGGATATCAGTACCAAGAATGTCGCCTTTTGATACAGGCTGCTTTTGATTTTGACACAAATTATAAAAGACAATGTACTGCCCTTCATTTTGCGTAATAGCAGAGATATTTTCATATTCAGGTAATTTTCCACTTGTTGGAAACATGGTATGTCAACTTACGAAAGCCCACCACCAGGAATAGAACTGACATCATGAGCTTAACAAGGAATAACACTACCATTAATCTTGTTAAGTTGATGAAATATGCAAAACTTCAAAAATAATATAAAAATTATTTACCAACGAGTAATTCAGCTTCGACGAATAACGCATTTCCAGCTCGCATAAGAATTTCTATTTGTGTCTCTCGTCGACTTCGTGACCCGTTATAAATCAACCACATCTTCACATCTATCTTCTGTACAAGTAGACCATGTGTAGCGTAATGAAAATCAAGGCATCAAAACAAGCCCCGACAATAGGGCGTGGTTTGTATAGAAGAGCAAGGCCGCCTTTCAGCAAAGGAAGGCGAAAAGGCTACTCTCCCCCCCCACACACACACACACACACGACACCAACACCAACATCAACCCCAGCGAAACACTGCAGGACTGAGGTGGGATCTACTAAATTGTGACTGTCCCTTCTGCGTTTAACGTCCCAACAGACCATACACTACTGGTGTATGCCAAACGTACGAGTACGACATAGGATAGGAAGAGTCACAGCAAGTTCCGAATCTTACAAATAAATCTCAATAGCGAAGTTCTGCAAATTACTTCCTTTTACACAGTTAAGATGTTAACGACGCGTTCATATTGCAAATTGCTTCTTTCAAATTCCATTTTCAATTTATCGAACAAGAAAGAAGAGACAACTGATTAAATAGAATCTCTTCCTGCATGAGAACAATAGTTTTCTCTTATTTAGTTTGAAACATTGACTAAAAAAATAATTTTGTTTAGAAGATTGGGGTAAAGATACCGCACGCAAAATACAATGTCAATGTTTTACGTAAAAGTAGAATTACAGCTCCTTTGCTTGTCTGAATGGTTTATATCTCGCCATGAAAACAATTTTCCTCCCTTGAGAATTTTCTGAGCTGCATTTAATTAACGTCAACATTATCAAGGCCTTCCAAAGCTCATTGCCAACCTATTTGATTTCCTTAAAATATGCTACTCGAGCCATTAACTAAATTAACTAATCTTGTTAAAGACCCTGGACAATGAGAGTAGGTTATAGTAATCCCCAAAGAATTGTTCGTTTAGAAACGCACGAAGATTTAATTTCGTGATTTATTGTATACCTCACTTTTCCTCCAGCAACAATTCTTGTAATCACAGTTATTACGTAACTGGGAGTGAACATGTTAAATGGTTACGTGCTTCGGAATACAGAGGACTTTAGTTCAGGGCACAAAGAAACAAACCAAAATAAACTATGGAGATTTCTGTGGACCGTTATATTTGATGACCCTCCAGAAATGATTTCAGGTCATACATTGAACGAGGAATTTTCAATTCCTCTCCCTTTTGTATTAAGACAGGATGATCCCATTAGCCCTTGCGCTCTAACTTCCGTACTTCTCTCGTCCACAATTTCGCCCCAGGCAGGCACAATGTCGAGGCAGATAGGCCTCCAACATAGGGATGCAACATCTATGCTGATGTTTTCAGAACATCGATGTTTCTATAAAAATATCGATGTTTTAATCATCGATGTATTCAAGTCGATTTTTTTAAATATCGATGTATTGAAGTAATGTTTTTTTAATATCGATGTTTTAATCAACGATGTATTGAAGCCTATGTTTTTTTGAACATCGATGTTTTGTGCTCGTTTTTACGTTTTAGATGTTTTGTTCGTAAATGAAAACTTCCTATAATAACTATTTTGTATAAGTTAAAGTGCGAAAAAGTAACTGATCGTACCACTGACTGGGTAAGTTTTCGAACCATCAGAATGCGGTTTGCACTGCCTTCATCGAGCACACTATCTCTTGCCCGAGAAGAACGTGATACCCGAGTATTTCCCTCGTCTTTTCTCGTTTTTCGCACATGGTGATCCGTGTTTTAACTTTGTTTTCAGTTACATTTTAATTATAAATTAATACACACGGATACTGCCGAATTAAATTTTGCTGCGCACGAATTTAATGTTAGACGTTTCAATATCAGCTTTAAAACATCGATGGGTTGTGGTCTATGTATCGATGCTCTAATTTTGAACATCGATGTTTGGCAACATCGATATTTTGTCGATGTCGCATCACTACTCCAACACAACGGCGTTAGAGGCTGAGATCGCGATACGGAGACAGTGCCGCCGCGTTTGCGTCAACGCAGCCGAATGGCCTTCACAGCTGCTCTGTCTTCTCTTTATCGCGGCTCTCGCAACTCTCACATACACAAACGCAACTCACACTGCACGCGTATTCACACACAGACCGCGGAGAAAACCGGCATGATGTGCTTTTGGACAAGAACGGACCCAAAGACGTAAGCCACCTGCAGTTCTGGGCGGCGAGGGTGGCGTGAGGTTTTTTTAAAAAATGCCATGCTCAAGGATTCGCAGGACTCGGAGCTTTAAAATAGCATCGTTTAACCCGTCTTATAAAGAACTGCAGCTTCCCCATCGTAGCACTAGAAATATTATTAAAGGCCGTAGTGGGTAAATGAGCCAACTAATAAAAATCATTACCATTATTCGGTGACCAGTACAATTTAAATAAGAATATGGTAACAAAAATATACATCATTATAATAGACTTTTTCCCGGTTTCAAAACGTAGTTTCTGAACATTTTTCAAGATATTGAAAACCTATCATTCAAATCTTCTCAATAGAACAAGTTCTAGACCCGACACATCCATATTGTACTTGTACATCGTTGTTGAAGAAACAACACCGCGTAACTGACTTTCTGACATTTTTTTCCCTTTTCGATGCCAACGGTCATTGCTTTTCCAATTGATAGTGTTGGAAATGCAATATGACTCCTAGTAAGTGTTAAATTACATTTACCATGCTATTAAATGGTATCCGTTAGGTCAGATATGCCAAATGCCAAGATATCAGGGATGTCAGTTACGCGGTATTGTTTCTTCATCGACGATATCTTCATCGCATCTAAAAAGCATGCATTTTCATTTAAGAGATTTTAATTAACACTGATGTGCATTCATGCAAATCATTAATTAAAAATGAACTATTATAAGCTACTTGAAAGATGTAACAAGTTACTTTGTGCAAGAAAAATGAACTTCAACTTCATTTTCATCACGCACGAACGGAATTATTTTGACAAGCTGTTTTTTCTACGTGCTTGGAAAACACATATTTCAGCCTATTCGCATTAGGATTTGAAAATTAACATTGAACATTGCCTAAATAACTCTAGTCTGTCACAAACGACAGTTTCTATTGTCACAAAGTCAGAGAGAATTGATACCTGTTCAAGAAAACCAAGCGGTAGGTGACACACATCTACTCGCACGCAAGCTGTCATTTGCCGAACCTTGAAGAACGAATACCATCAAGCTCACGCAATCGCTCACACAAATCCGATTCATCAATAGTCACCATCTCGAAAGCTTAACTACCTCGACAGTTAGAGACACGTGCTGAAGTTGATTTTTTCCTTTTCAAATTGACTCTTTCGATGAAAAGTCAACCAGAAAATATTAGTTTTTGTAGAGTTATTAACGCGTATATACATTTACATTAATATTTTCATACCGACGAACATTAAGATATATCCTGCTAATATACTACGGCTCTGTTCTGAGAATGGTGTGAATCGAGAAACCGTGTGCGACCTTGCTTGAATCAAGTCAACTTACCGGGCGTGCGCGCAATTCAATAGCTAGTTTCCATAATAGCGATCATTTTCACACGAATAGACTAGTTTCAATGTATTCGAAAATATGGTCTCCAAATCTGTGGGAATATCGCAACCAAATTTATCTTAATGTTTGCAATGGGCTTTTGGTCCACCTGCTTGTTAAGCTAAATCAATCCTAAAAACGGCCTCTTAGCAGAAAATAAAATCTTGATCCATTAATTGTTTCTTCACAACTAGTCCATTTTTTCAGTAGTTGGTCCGTACCGTTTCTACACGCAGAACGACATGGAAGCCTAACAGACGTTATCTTCACAAAGACATTTTTGAAATGTTTGGGGTGTATTAAGAGTGCCAGTTTGCAAGGCATGCTACAATTCGCTCGCACTCTGCGGTCTATCCCCCCAAGACCATTAACGAGCAGTAACGATCGTCCCCATTTGTGGGAGCTCATTGCTGGCCTGAATCCACGTCGTGAAACACATTTCGAGACACTCCAATATCGATTGATCTCACACACCGCGCCTCCTAACTTGTATTCTTTCGATTACCCGAGATAACAATAAACCGTTCTTGTGAAGCTGTCGCGTTAATTGTATTCGTTCGGAATACAATTTTAGAAGGCACCTGGAACCTACCCAATAGTCCTGCTGCAGTTACGCTTATCAACAATGCTCCAATTACTTGTCTTTTTGAACCCAATGCTTTCTTCCTGGAGCCTTAGTGTACTTTGATCTAATTATTTTGACTACATCTTTATTATTATAATTATTATTAATTATTATTATATTATTATTATCATTTATTATTATTATCATTTATTATTATCATTTATTATTATCATTTATTATTATCATTTATTATTATTATATTATTAGTAGTAGTAGTAGTATTTGTAGACAGAGGAGTAGTGTCGCCATACACAGGCCGATGAAGCACAAGCCCTAAACATGGTAAAACGTGAGATTTGAATATTTTGAAGAAAAAACGCCGAATGAGAACGTGCTGTAGTGGAAGAGCGATTAACAATTTCATAAAACTACCAGTGAGATTTTCAGTGGGACCTCTTTGAGCCAGTAACTTGAAAGCAACTACCTATTGGCATTACTCTTCTGGTTATTCTCAGGGTAAAAGCATTTCTATCTTCTCATAAAACGAAAAAGAGATCGAATGTGCTATTTTGTGAACAACATGCCTTTCTAAAATCGATGCCCACGCCTCTACTACAGAGAAGCAACCAAATCGTGTTCAACGTTAATTCAAATCCATTGCCATGGCGAAACTTTGACTTACCAGATCAAAGATAATAAGAAAGAGGGAAATGCTTGGGGGAGAGGCTGCACACGTCGTCGGAAGCAACGTTATCGTTAAAAGTAAAACACGTTTTTACTAGTGAGGTAAGTCAACTGTGAATGGAATATAAATTATAATTAACGAAATGTAAGGGATCTTCTCTCTGCGATTACTCAATAATCGGGGTATAATATCTAAGTCTCGGGAAGGCCGCTTGTTAGAAATGTAACAAGCTGTAAGAAAAAAGAGAGAGAGAGAAAAAAATTTAGTGAGGGATCTATTCAAAAAGAGTTATGATTAGGGGGTGGATTTTGGTGATCTAAAACACTGCCATAGATTATCAATAAAATGCTCTTAAAATATTTTAAAAATACCCTAAAAACAAAGAATAATGGCGTACAAAAAATTGCTCAAAACCTCTTCAGATGAACAACTCATGATATTGGATATGTTAATGATGTAACCGAGGCTTCTTCCTTTTGTTCAAGTAAACTCAGCTTGCAAATTTTTTTTTTTTTTGCTGTTCTTTACAAGGAAATCTGTGTTTATCACGAAATCGGCGGAACTGACCATGGCGCCAATAGGCGTCACACAAACCTTACATCACATAGGACTCACAACGGTTGACTTTGCAATATATGAGCGAAGAAATAAAATAGGCTACTCAGGAATTCCGTGGAGAACATTTGTTGCATCTCGTAAATATTTATTTGACGCAAGAACAATTAAAATGAATTTAATATCAATGAAATCTGCGAAATTGGATTAAAAATGGCGGAAGTTAAAAAAGAGTTATAAGTCGAAATCGAAGAAATAGGCACACAAAAAATGACATTTTTTTCTGTTGTCATAACATAAAATGAATTTCTATACATTGTTCTAAAGTGAAAAGCAAAAAAATGACATTTCATTAAAATCCCCTCCCTAGTTATTATTATAATCGCCCAATGAATTTACGTCAGTGTTTTAGTAAAGAATTTTGAGAAAAATATGAAAATATTAATTGTGGCCAATATCGGTGCTTTTATCCTGCTAACGTGTAATTGTCATTAGACAACTATCTGGTGCAAGGATAACGAGCACAAAGCTTTTGCTAACCTACAATGCATCTGAAAAGAATTTTACACTATTCGACATTACACATTTGCGTATGTTTGATGTTGCACCTGCACGCAACATTAAGTAGAGCATAATTTAGAACCGATGGAAAAGACTTCACCGAAAGACTTAATATCATTAGTAGGAGGCAGATTTTGATGACCTAAAACATCGTTAACAATGATCAATAAAATGCTCTTAAAATGTTTTAAAATGCCCTAAAAGTAATGAAAAATGGCATAAAATATGAGATCAAAACCAGTTCAGATTAACAACTTAATCTGTTGGATATCTTACTGATGTAATCGATATTTCTATTCGTTCAGTGAACTCAGCTTTCAAACTTTTGGTTTGGACTGTTCTTTACCAGAAAATCTTCGTTTTTAGTTATCCCGAAATCTGTTGAACCGCCTATGACGCTGACAGGCGTCACAGGAACTTTAGATTACGTACTCACAATGACTGACATTACAACTTCTGAGCGAAAAAAGCGAATAGGCTACGAGGTATAGGTACTCGGGAAGCCTGTGGGGAACATTTGTTGTATCTCGTAAATATCTGAAGTAAGAACCATTAATGTGACATTAAAACCGAAAGAAAGCAACCGAGAAAAAGCAAAAAATGCATTAATAATGGCAGAAAAAGTTAAATGATTTATTAGCCGAAATCGATAAAAATTCAAACAATTGACATAAAAATTGTTCATTTCGTTTCTTCATAACATTAAATGAATTTCTATACTAAACGGCACTGTTCTAAAGTGAAAAAAAAAGACATTTCATTAAATCCGCTCCCTCAACATTAGTATTGTGAATCTCGAGAAGCAGATAATCACTGTTACACTAAACAAATCAAAGACGTCTTATGGAATCAACACTTTCTCCAGAAATCCAGTATCTCATTCGCGCATTCCGTTTTCTAGTTTGTGAATTAATATACATAAAGAAAGGAAACATTTGCAAATACTATTGGTGAAATATCTATCACATATGAAAAACAAAATTCACATCTGCTCTTCAAAATGAAACATGCCGAGAATTGGTTTCCAGATGATAGGAGTTATAAGATCTTCTTACAGGTTGATCATGTATCTGAAAGTGTTAGAATTGTTCACCATCAGGATTCTCCATTAAGAGTTAAAAAAACAAACATAACTTATAAAAATGAGAAGTCTCCTCAAACATCAGTAAACACTAGAAAGACACCCAAATCATCTGGCAATGAACATTTTAGATAACAGTCTTGATGCAAAGTTGCCATGTAGTTGGTTTTAGGTAATACATTTTAGTCACTTTGAACGAAGAATCAAAACTGGGTGACTTCACACGAGTTTCTAAGTATAATATACATTTTGCCTAATGTTCTGAATATGAACAAATAGAGAAAATAACAACAGAATGCAGAAAGAATTGATTTTATGTACTTAAATCTCACTAAATAGCTTAGTTGCGGGTGTATAAAGGTGTGGGACCTGTTTCTCGCTTAGCGCGTTATCGAAGTAATATCACTATTATGGTCTTAAACAGAATCGTAGATGGTTCTTCACTCATTTGTCACATTTTGAAACATTAAATTTATTACCTACGTACATTTCTCTTTATTTCTCAAAACACAAAACACAAAAGAAGCATATTTTAATTAAAAATTTTCAGTTCGTCTGAAAACTGAATACAATGAAGCGAAACAAATGTTTTCGACATTTCCACACTGAAATGCCTGAAACAATTAAAATACCCGAAATAGCAAACACGTTGTAGAGCAAAAATATTAATGAAAATCCCTAATTTCTAAGCAATTCAGTAGATTTAAAATTCAACAATACACAAATACACGAGTCTATGTACATTAAAAAAAAATCATGTTCATAAATTGTAGTTTTGATTAATACGTTGGCGACTTTATTTACTTAAATGACTTGGCTAAAGCGTTCTCTCACCAAATTCAATATACCGAGTGTGAATCACAGGGCGAACAGGAAAGAAATAACGAAAAAGTGACAATGCCCAAACGTTTGCTCAGGCCAGGCACAGATAGTCAATATCTTATCTCAATACGGGCCAAAGCCTAGCTGCTGCAGAAGCTCTAAATACTGTCTCCTGCAGTGATCTTCAGTAACTCATATCGATACTAGAACAACCCCATTTCAGAGACGAAAACTTGAACTAACGAAGACGAAACTTGATCTACATCGATTTAACATGGTTCAACGTAACGATGGATAATACTATAATCATCTATGGGTTTACAGCTTTCGCGCGATGCAAAATTATGCACAGCTGCGATTATTTTCTGGATTACATTTCCAAGCAAGATTACGATTTGTGTAAAAAACCTTTATCAAATTTGAAATTTTTTTGAAGATAACACATTTCTACCTTGATGGTTTACCCAAGATGACCGGGAGAAAAACCTTAGTTACAGTTATCAATATATAGAACTTCATTATATTGTTCGCAACGAATATTTACAGATATTTTGAAAGATTGAGCAATTTCACATGGAAAACAAGTTACATTACGAGTAACACAAAAACATTAGAATTGAAAGGTTTCTTTAAACACAGCATGATGGCGTGAATCAAGAACACAACTCGACAAGCGTTGGTCCTTAAATTATTCCAAACGACAGCTTCTCATACAACTCCCATGCATAGTAAAGCGATATACTAGTTCAAATGAGCACGTAAGGTGGGTCTACACAAACGATTCAACGGGGATTATTAGCAAACAATGCCGCCGCATGGGCGGGCCTGCATGCCGGTAGCGCGGTGCACCTTGCTGGTAAAGCCGGCACAGCCTTGACCTAGAGTTCGGGAAGTGTTGGCTGCAGTACCAAAAGCAACGGCGACTTCAGAAAACATGTGTGGAATATAAAAAAGGGAAGAAATAATTAATTAATTTATTTATTTATTTACGGCAATAACTATTTATGTATACATTTCACTGTATAATGTGTGTTAACAACTTGAAAATAATACATCTAAGCTATATTTCTACAAATACTTCTACGGGTTCCACTTTTTCTACAACATATTATTTGAAATTAACCTCTACGACGTTTAAAATATTGTTTTGAAAATTCGTTAATTGTTTATATCATTGAAATTAATTCACTTGTAATTACTATATCTCAAAGAAATCAGGATTAAATATTTTATTTTTAATCCTGTGTATTTTCAAGAGAGAATGGGAATAGCGACTTCCCCTCGGAGGTGCCTTCGATATTAAGCCTGTACTTCGAGCGGCCATGTTTCTGGAACACATCCAGCGAGCAGTGAAGCTTACATGCATGCTTACACGATTGTTCAAATTTCTGAACCTCAAGGTCGTTTGCTACAAACCTGTTTTAAACAGGTAGAAATCGATTTCCCTCCACTGCTTCTAAGTTGTAAATCTGCGAGGCGGATTAACTTGCCGATATTGATGGCTTACATCGTTTTCGTACCACAACCAGTCGTACATGGTGAATCGTTGACAAATTGTACTAACAATACATTCCATTGCAACTCAGTTCAACAACACACACAAATCAGATCAAATTCCTGTTTGGTGCTTCCATAATCGTAATGTGATTGTTAATATTTGTGGCTTGTACGTACTTTGGACGGAAAAGGATTCAATGAATGTCCTGTACTTATCTCTAATAACCTCACAAACATAAAATATGGGCATTTCCATTGTGCATGCAAATATGGATTTTCAAAATTGTGGCCACTGATATTTTATTTTGCAACAGTCAATAGTACATTGTCACGAAAATGCACAACATTCACAGCATACTGAACATCCAGTTTCTGAAACACCGAATTTAATTAAATAATTCTTTAACTACACATACCTGAGTCACGGCACAGTGATACCGATATTTTGCCCTGAATTACTTCTATTCGTTGAAACGTTAAAAAATTTTGTGATCAGAGAATCCTGGGTAACTTCGTAGGGTTTATTCAACAACTCATTCTTTTTAAAAAATCATACCCAATAATATTAGAGTGCAATGGTTTTATTCTTATTACTTGCTTTAAAAACAATACTTAAGCACGACATTTTGCGTTTCTTTAGACCAGAGCCCCGTAGGTAGGTAGCCAAGCAAAACGAGAAACTGTGAAAAGCTTCGTGATAGTTGCAAGAGTGTTTCACAAAAGCAACAATTTACACATGGACATTACAATACTAAACAAGTTGTAGTGAAATACCACTTAATGGATTAAAAGATGAGAAAATGTTCTCGTGCACAAGGAAGATCTTTGTATATCACGTCGAAGTACCGAATTCCATTTTTTTATCAACTGTGCTAATTAGTCTTTTAAGTATCACAGCATTTTTTGGTTACCTAGTCTGCGGTTTACAAAATTTTCTCTGGGCCTTGTATAACGGTGTGGTTAGAAAAAAACAGGAAGCAAGCATCACCGACTTCTACTCGTTTCCATTACAATACGCTGCCGAGCCACTGATGTTACCAACAGACCTCTTTCTCTTGTAAAGTCCGTGACTCTGCACCCCAATGAGTTTAGTACCTTGGCATCTTGTATAACGAATGCCAGGAAAACGTGTAACCAACTTTCAACTTATAAACAGCATGTGCACATTTATGGAACTGTGTGATTAACAGTACATCTGTTTAGTATAAAATCCACGATTTCAAGTTACACACGCTACCCTTTTGAAAGAAGACGTATTTAATACTCATACGCGTCATTGGGAATTTAGCTTCGCGTTAATGCTTCACATTCTGAAAACAAGTGTAACATTCAGATTATTCACAAAAATAAATTAAGACTTCCCACTGTGTGAAAGATTAATGAGAATACCCAATGGCCAGTATTCTCGATTTCAATATTTCTTCCGGAAACTATGATTGGGGACAAGTACGAATAAATCAAACACGTACGAAAGCTCACCTTGATAATTTTATAAATTTTCTTCAACCTTCTTGAAATTCACCATCTATCCAAAATATACCTTTATGGTGCGTCAATGAAACGGAATGAATTATAAACTCGATATATTTTACTTATGTTTAACCAACTTACTTTAACTTTCACCTTACACAGAAAGATCCAGTTATATTCGCCCACTCCCTTAACATTTCCATGACAATTACAAGCCCCTTTCTGGGCACCCCTCAAACACTTTATCAGTTCTCATCATGCGACATCGTGACCTTCTGCATAATACTTACTGAACAACCAACTGCTCTCTGGAAAAGGTCACAGGGTCAGTCAGGTCCACTGAATATTCACCATCTACACCAACGAGGATACCACGCACGGAAGTGCGTAGCTATTGCGCACAAACCTACACACAACACGAGGATAACTCCACAGATCGCATCAACGCCCACTCACAGCACGTCAGACAACCCTACTCCTACGCACAAGAAACCGCCACTCACTCGGAAACAGATTCCTCAAAAACGGCCCGTTCGCAGCCATAAAGCTATAAACACTGGGCGGGCCAACCGTTACGTCTATTTCCACGCACCGCTCGCCAACGCGTTCGCCCGCGATACTCAGTTATATAACGGCAGATAAAGGCAAACTTGGCGCCCGATAACGAGGCGCGCTTCCAGACGGCACAGCACGTGGTGTGTCGCGCCGCGCCGCGCCGCGCCGGCGAGCAGTCCGGAGGCCCCCGCGCAGAGGGGCGGCCGATAGCCCGGCACGTGGGAGTCAGTCGGCGGCGGAGCTGAACAGCCTGCGATTCCGGCAATGGAATACAATTAAGAGAGGCCACAGCATTCGCAAGGCTGCGGAAGGTCTATTCGTTATTAACTCAAGATATCGAAGAAAATAGTTTTAATGTTACGCCTCCAGTGTAATACTACTTTCATATTTCATTCGAAATTTTAAACTGTGTAGAACTATGGATGCTAATTCAGCAATGTAGGATAAAATGCGTTTATTGTTATTTCCAGGCGGATGCCGAATGAGCACATTGAACCACGTGCTTCGGACCACGCGCGATCCTTCCTTCCAGTAGTGTTTCTACCCCAGCCAAGGCGGATCGTCCGTTCCCCCAAAGCCCATTCACCCCATTAAGTAGAAAGATTCCGGTAGCACAGCGAAAATGCGAATATCAACCGATATCCAAACTAAGCTCCAGCGTAATAGAAAGACGGAAGTGTCTTCAAAGAGTTGCTCAATAGATGAGCAGCATTTGCAGCAACATAAATGATTTCATTATGATTTCAGCAACTGAGGCACACTCGAAATATATACCAGGAAATATTGCAGATATAGCATGATGCTGTGTGTTAGAATGTCATTAGTCTTTACCCTAAACGAAATAACCAACCAGTGCGTTACAACAGCGGGTTACAACAGCAGATATCGAAAGACAAGAACAAAATAGGTCCATATAGCTAACGTATTCGTACTGTTCAGCGAAGTATTTTCGCATGCGTTTCATATCCTCAAAGTTAATTTATGTAAATCACCAAGTAGTCTCGTTGCGATTTCGGAAACGCTCAAGGAAGCGTCAATAGACCCTTAAAGAATTTTGTACTAAAATAGGTTGAATATTATACGTTGCGTGGACTCCATCTGCAGATATCGCACCATTTTCTACTTATCCAATGTACCGAGAATTTTGAGGGCCCCCGTTGGTCGTTTTCTCAGCGTGTGAAGAAGATTGTCTCTTTGGGTACAATCTACGGAAAGAATTCATAATGAACGTCTTTACGAAATTTACTCATTCATTTATCTAATAATTCATTTTATGTGAGGTTCTATTTCCATAGCAATGCCCAAAACCTCTTTTCTTAAGTTACCGCTCATTCGCATGCCGTAAGCAAAATGGCCGAATGAAGGAAACGAAATGGAAGATCCTTGAAAATTCCCGTCGCAAACCCGCTTTGTCCACCCCAAATTACGCGTGGGAGCAGCCTGTGTCTGAACCCAGGTGGAACGCTAGCGCGCTTTCCGCCACGTTACATATCATCACATGAACACATCGTCCCCCCCTCAGTAACATCGTCTTCATGCCTCATTCCATCGTCACCTCTTGCATATAGAGCGATTATTATAAGGATGGACCGTTTTGACAGCTAGTGCAGGCCACGTAACTGATGATTCTGTGGTCGTTGTGTCCTAGAGCCCATTAGACTCTCCTTCCTGCACTAGTTCGTTTGCAGTTGGCTAACTTGTAAATGGCGTCCTTTTGTGATGTACTCATCCAACGAACATACAGTGCGCCACGAGAAATAATTGAAATTAGGAAGTGCAGTGCTATGTGCTTTTCTGTAAAAAGTCCTTTTTTATAAACATTACATTGAATTAACTTTGTGTGTGATAAGTATTATGTTTATTTTAAAACAGGCTTGAATGTAAGATGCGTACTGTTTCACGTGTTTCCGGCGCCTGTGCTGCAAGATGGCAAGCTCTATTTACATTCGTGGCAGTTTTCTTTTACTGAATACGAGAGCATGTTAAGAGATTTTTTCCACACACATAATTAAATTTTAATATTTCTCGCCCGTACGTGCATATACCTCAGCGAAACTCTTAAGACTTCTGCATAGCGATGTCTTCACGGGAGGCATAACCAAACACTTTACGAAGAGGCGTGGCTAAACAGCTGTCGCGGCGGAGGGATACTTCTCTGAATTACACGTGATATTCATTTGTTTAGCGAACTGTCATTTTGCCTCATTCTTAGGCGATTCTTCTATAGATAGGGCTTTAACATCCTCTTCTTGCACTTCTGTCCTCCCGATCCTTCTGTCTCCACCCTTGAGCATGAACCCGCATCTTTTATCTAGCCCGGCCCCACTCCTATCTCCATCGCAAAAGCCACAGCTGAAATCACACCATCCCTCACTGCCGTCGTCGCCTCCATTCAAATTGAAGACGTTTCCCGCATCAAACAGCTATTATTTGAATCCCGGTACTTCTATTCGGGAAGGTTAAGCTCTCGACTGTAATTCTAACAAGTTACTTTGTTCAGTATGCACACCAGGATGATCTTTTCATGATTTCAATTTTAGCCGTGACCACCGAACTCACGAATATGAAATACGAAATTCATAATCTACGGCAATTTGGATGGATCAACATTTCGAAGCATTTCCAGTCTTTCATGCAGCTTTCACTCAGCAAGCTCATCTTCGCTTCTCAAGTAACCATTAGTTATTCCAACTTTTCGACTGCTTTGCGAATTCCAAATTATCATACCGAAAAGTTCTAAATTACAAGGGAGCTCGAAATGGACGAAGACAGTTCACATTTTGGTCGCTTTTTCTCGAAAAAAAAAAGTAATATTAAAAAAATAATTTCACTACACCTAATCAAATTATTTTCCTTGTTTTATTAGAGAACTGTAACACACAGTATTTCTGCCACAAAGAAACTCCACCTCCCTGTTTGAGACCACCACAAAAGAGCCTAAAGAAATGTTAGCTGCAGTAGTGCATCATAGAGATGTCTTATCTGGCCTCAGCTTCCGTTACGGTGACTGCCAACCACTCGATAATGAAAGTTCTAATCAGTAGCGGCTCGCGTGTAAGAGCTAAATTGCTGCGAAGCATCACCAAATCGATCTTTACTTAATTATTAATTATGCGTTCATTTACCTATTAATTTATCTTATTTAATTAATGGGGCAGGGCCATTTTCCATTAAACACACTGAATTTTCGACAATTTCAAACATTTAATTTTTTTCGGAGTCTTCATACAACTGAAACATTAAAGATAGAGAATTTTTAATGAGGTCTTGAACAATTTTTTTCAAAATAGGAGTGGATTTCAAATAATTTTGAGTGAAATAAGGCAATTATTCCTATTTTTTCTCAAAAACGGCTCTAAATTGTACTTTTTTGTCGGAAGTGCGAAGTACGCTGATAAAAATGACGCAGGACCGACTTTCGTTGAAAACAATCATTTTCCAAATTGCAACAGTTACAAATAATGTGATAGAATGCGTAAGAATGCAACTATTTCTGTAGTATTAAGTTTCTATTGCTTTGACATTTATATTAACAAAAAGTTCCATTTGTTATAAACAATCACATTTAATTTTATAATTCAGTAAACAAAAATGAGGAAAATTGGTTTACTCGTATTTCATATACGTTTCAGTGATCTGTGCGTCCAAAGAAATGTACTTGGAAGATGGTGACACACAGATCACTGAAACGTTGTATATGAAATACGAGTAAACTAACTTTCCTTACTGAATTATAAAATTAAATGTTATTGTTTATAACAAATGGAACTTTTGTTGATATTTCTGTAGTAGTGTATCAGAGTGGCGGGTCCTTGTGGTCCTAACTTTCCCTTCGCCCCTTCTCGAAGCAATCCACCGGAGTTCTCAAGAGCAGCACAGAGAAGCACGAGATCGTGTCCACTCAGCAAAATGTGAGCAGCCGTCTATCACCGCGCCAGTTTCTGGGGACACATTGCAGCTAGTTCTCTCCTGCTCACTGTCAGAGGCAATGAGCTCGACAAATGTGTCTGGACACTAACGATTGCACACTTTTTGTATTGGATAGAACGTCTCCAGAATATTACAAGAAGTTTAGCAGGATACAACGCCCAGAAATCAAATAAAGATGATGTCTTGCTTCGCGTATGGGAGTGGTCTTTGTATTTATCATATTCCTTTTATACTATTGTTTTCTTCTCTAGCAGCAATATTAATTAAGAACAGACACATGGGTCGTGAGACTCCAAATTTGAAATCCTACTTAAATCCCCATTCTCTTGATTTCAATTTGCGAGTTCTTGAAATGCCAACTAGAATGGCAGCAGAAAAAACAAATAGTAGCAATACGAACGGTGTGCGTTAAAGAAAATGGAGAGGGAAAAAAACACAAATATATTTATTTTTCTATAAATGGTTGACAATATGTACTATTCCGTTTAGTTTACATCTATTTTATAATGCCTTCAGAAATATTGGAAATTTTAGTAGACATTCGTGTTTGTGTCCTATTTCTGTGCGTTTTCGAACAGGTATATGTTGTCTTCTATTCTACGCAACCATTGTACTGAATTCAAAGACTTTCGTTTTAATTAGACTTCAAACTGGGCACAACTATAGGTCCCACAAGAGTTTCTCCGCATGCAGCACTTTGGCGTGGTCCTGCTAACGAGCTGTGGAGCCACAAGCAAAGGCGTGGTAAAGGACGCGTCGCTTCCCAAGGAACAGCGCGAAGGCACAGCGGGCAGGTAGCTCCAAGGAGACAGCAAGTCGTTCGTTCACAGCCACATGGAGACACAGGCACAGAGAGCCTACGTCAGGATGGTACACGAGGAGTGACGGAGTAGGAGAGCAATGGCAGTAGAAGATGATTCGGAGGGATGGCCATCAGTAGTGCTCACTGTCAAATGTTTCTGAAGACGCGTGTGGGGGTAGGACGCATAACGTAAGAGCTGAATTATAGACTATGTTTGGAAGGGGTCCATAAAATTCAGGTTCATTTTTTGAAAATTGTTTACAGTGCTAGGATTTGCAGTGATACATTGTTTTTGTTGTTTTTAGATACTCTATTTTTTATTAAATGTACCGGTATAATTATAACAAAAAGATAATTCGATATTCTGCAATAAACCCGAAAAATAAAGAGATTTATATTTAAAAGCTTTTGAATTTATGAATTCCAACTTTACAATGCTAACATTAAATATAAATTAAACATCTGAAAACTCAATATTTTATACCACTATAATCTCTTTCGACCTACATTGATTTGAAGATAAAAAGATTAAGGTTTTAAGACACGTGCGATGTAATATACATACACAAGCGTGGACATTGGTGGCAATTCTATTAATGTGCACCTCGTCCACGAATAAACGGCATACTTACATGTTATGCAAAAAAGACTGTGAACCACTTCGAATTTTGAATTATCTACGTTAGCTCCCTCTCTGGATGTCTGTTATAATATCAATACACTTGAGAGGCATCCAGAGGCCACGAGGGACAAGAGTGCATTAGTTAATACTAAGAGAAGTACAGAATCATGTAGATAACGTACAAAAAGTATTACGAGCAGGGACTTGTGTAAAAACGCGCCACACAAAGTGCAACAAAACAAAAGTTATCCAGAATTAAACATAACCCGCACACTTTATTATCTGTGAAGTGAAAAAGTGTCGCTTGGCCTCTTGCTGCCCCATTTACCTTGAGAATATCCCGCCGGCCCCCGGGGCGGCCTCGCGAGGGGGCGGGGTCGGCCGCACCAAACGCGCGGAGTTTGGCCGAAGGCGTGTCGCTGATAAGGCGGAGCGTGGAGGCGCGGGCGCCTGTTGCCCGGAGTCGTTGCCGCGCCCGTCGTAATTAGGTTGGCACGGGAGCGCCAAGTGCGCCCCGCCGCCGCGAGCGCATCCGCAGCGACTTCCTCACTTCGCTCTCGTTAGCCCCCCCACGCGGAGAAAAACACGTTCGCCCCGGACTTTTACGCCGTTTGCGAAAAGGCGTTTCATACGCTTCTTCAAAACGCGGTATTCTATCACTAGACCGCGGATGTTTAGGTAAAAATCTAGTTTTTCCTGGGTACCTTGTAATAAATGAAGTTTTGTAAAAGTTTTTGTTGAAGTAAGTGTGTAAGTGTGTAAGTGTGTAAGTGTGTGTGTGTGTGAGTGTGAGTGTGAGTGTGAGTGTGAGTGTGAGTGTGAGTGTGAGTGTGAGTGTGAGTGTGAGTGTGAGTGTGAGTGTAAGTGTGAGTGTAAGTGTGTGTGTAAGTGTGTGTGTAAGTGTGTGTCAGTGTGTGTCAGTGTGTGTCAGTGTGTGAGAGTGTGTGAGAGTGTGTGAGAGTGTGTGAGAGTGTGTGAGAGTGTGTGAGAGTGTGTGAGAGTGTGTGAGAGTGTGTGAGAGTGTGTGAGAGTGTGTGAGAGTGTGTGAGAGTGTGTGAGAGTGTGTGAGAGTGTGTGAGAGTGTGTGAGAGTGTGTGAGAGTGTGTGAGAGTGTGTGAGAGTGTGTGAGAGTGTGTGAGTGTGTGTGAGTGTGTGTGAGTGTGTGTGAGTGTGTGTGAGTGTGTGTGAGTGTGTGTGAGTGTGTGTGAGTGTGTGTGAGTGTGTGTGAGTGTGTGAGAGTGTGTGTGAGTGTGTGTGAGTGTGTGTGAGTGTGTGTGAGTGTGTGTGAGTGTGTGTGAGTGTGTGTGAGTGTGTGTGAGTGTGTGTGAGTGTGTGTGAGAGTGTGTGAGAGTGTGTGAGAGTGTGTGAGAGTGTGTGAGAGTGTGTGAGAGTGTGTGAGAGTGTGTGAGAGTGTGTGAGAGTGTGTGAGAGTGTGTATATATATATATATATATATATATATATAGAGAGAGAGAGAGAGAGAGAGAGAGAGACATAGATAGACACATTCCTGGATCATTTGAATTAAAACCCCTAAATTTTAGAGCGCCTAAAAGAGCCTATTTCAACATGTATGCCTATTTTACTTTTAAAAACCTAAAATGAGAATAATTTGCCTACGTTTTTCAGTCTGCGGCTACTTTTAACATTTTTCTTCTGTGGCGGCACAACAGACGATGATTTTAATTTTAAGTAGCGTTAATCTGAAACAACCTAACGAGAAATGAATATACAAGACAAGGATCTTGCGATAAAATTCGCTACGGCACTACTTCCTGACTTCGTGTAAAAGCCTGCCTCCGCTACTAAAATAAAACGATTGACTTTCCGCGAAAGAAAAGTGAGCCTGACTGATAAGAGACATTAATTTTCTCTTCAAAACTTGGAGAAAGAATTAGTAATTTATTGTGACGCAAAATATATACGAAAACTTCGAATGGTACGACTAATTCTAACAAGAGATCAAACGATTAAACTTGTTCATAAAAAGTATTATTGCAAAATATAAAATACTGTTTCTACGTAATATTGATTTATGTTTTTATCATTGAGAATTATATATAATAAATTGTTAAAATCTGTATTTTCTGTAAGTTTCCTACTTTATTTGTGTCGATTCTACCATTTAAAGTGTCTAACTGATATGCTATTTTAGGCACCTAAAACGCATATTTTAAAAACTAAAAATCCGCGGTCTACTTATCACAGAACACCAAGATTGAATGTCCTTTGAACACTCCCTCCAATAAGCATCCCTCTTAATAACCAATGATGGTTTGAGCCAAATTTAATACCTACGATATCGATATTTGAAGCATTTGAACATCTTTTGCAGTGATCAACGACTGCATTTTCGATTCTTAGGATCTCTTAAGCTGACCATACTCGAGCAAGCACGGTTCGCATGTCTGGCTTGCTAATGTGTTTGTTTGTTGAAAAAATGTCGCCGCTACGCGTTTCATAATGGGAACAAGGATAACGGGCCTTCTTGCTAGAATATGAGCATCTTAAAAGGAGTTTAATAGGGGCACAAATATGACTTTGAACGGGGCTCAAGCCGTGTTTGGTGGTGTGTGACTACAACCTTAAGTCATCAGAATTTGACGAAAGATAACCAGTAGAGAAATGTAGTGTTGTTACAAGGCAGGAGCAGTCGATTTGCTTAAAACACTAGTAAACACCTTCATTTTCTTGGAATTAAAACCCCTTAAATCACTTTTTACTCCCGAAACAATCGCTTCTACTCTAGTGAGCTTCTCTACCGAGTACAGTTCATTTGGGATACAATAGGGTAAAGTCAGTTAGGTATCCCTCGCTTGTAAGTTTCGGCGACTATAAAGATATTTCCCAACGCGACCAGTGGAGGGTTGATGGATCTTCGTGGTCAAGATATCTTGACATCGAATTACAAATATGATGGACTTCCGACCGTCGTGAGTGGCTTACTAGCGCAACTTTGTACACATGAGAAAACCATAAATGATTTCATATTTTAGTCTGAACTCAGTACTTGCTTGTTTAACTTTGTACCAAATGTACTTTACAAAAGACAGTTTAGTTTCATTTATTTCAATGGAAAATAACAAATTTTTCGTAATAGTTTGGAGTAAATTGTTTGTCAACTAACTAAGCCCTCTTAAAAAGGTTTCTCTGATAAAACATTAAAAGTGAAATATGACAATTGATCATTCAAAATTATTCAGATATTAAACATCATACCCAGTCCAGTAAGAGAGGAATCATTATTTCAGTTTTCTCCCAGTTTCCTCATCGGAATTTCACTTGGAACCTAGATCAGCACTCTTGGCGGAGACGCCTTTCCACGAACAGGCCTCCCGAAATACCGCAAGGTCTCGTCGAGGGCCCCACTTCCCCATTCACTAACTGTACCGGCCCCAGGGAGGGGAGAAATTGCGTAGGGCAACTCTTGGGCGGCGAAGCGAGAGGTTCCGCGTCGAAGACGACCTCGACGAGGGCCGGCACTTCTGCCCGACGGACGCGGCGTGTCCTGACACGATGGGGTCCACCAGCCACAATGCACGCACGGAATTCTACTCGGAGACGGAGGAGGAATTCTGCATCTCCGCCCCCACGTCGCAGCGAAGATGCGTCGAGCGTGAATACGTCACCACGCACAGAGGTGTGACGTCCGTTCATAATTTTGTGTCGTTTGGCAGGCGGCGAACGGGACAATCATTCACAATATGATCAGACCATACAGCAGGCTGCATTTCAAAATTACGTCACATTCCGATATTATACAGGAAGGACAAGAAAACAGAATCGGAAAGTTCAAAGTGGAAATTAGTCAGAAGGAACCGATAGGGAAGCTAAAACAGCGTAGCAAACGTGAAACAGATTAGAAACAATTTCAAGAACGGACAAGGCAAATGCCGTGAGTAAGTGAAGGCGTACAGGAAAGAACACCGGGATACTTCTTTCCTTTAAGGGAATTGTTCAATCGGGCAGTATTGCTTGGTAACGTTAGTTTCAAAATAAAAGATAAAGGGGGGAGGGACCTATCTACAAGAGTATTGGCAGATTGAGGTGAATGGGGCGTCAGGCAAAAAGGCTGAGGCGAGTGTGTAAAGATGGACAGAGGCGGGGAGAGCCAATGAGCATGGAGGGACGGACAGGGGTGGCAGGAAAGAATCCAGGCAGCGGCGAGTGAAAACCACGCGGTGTGCGGGCGGCGTGCCAAATGGTATCACGAGTTCATCTGCTCGCGCCGGGAGGCACGTGGTCTGGCGGAGCGGGCTATTCTCGGCCGAAGCACGGGACTCGCGAAGTGGGCGCGCGGCGGGAACGTCGGCCACAAGGACGGTGGCACAACTCCCTACTCCACGTATTATTCGCGCACGTTTTCTTGAGCCTCGGAATACCCACCCACACTCCTTTGCCACCACCATCAGTTGAATTAAAAGTAAATGATAAAAACGAGCGTTGTAAACAAAATCTGATAACCAAAAATGTTCGCTTCCGTGTAATGGAAACTATTTTGCATGGAAAAACGTACTACAAATTTAATATCAAATTCATTTTGTGAACATAACCACACTCCCCACTCCTCTCGCAACTAGCGAAGCGAGGGCTCAAGAAAACGTGCGCGGATAATAGAGTGAAAGAAAAGAGGTTTCAAATTTGAATTTCTGAAGTTGATTTTTCCAGATACCAATATCATAAGCCAGTTTACATTTCAAAAATTTCGTATTTCTTAAAGCAAAAAATATCTTTCGCAATGATTTTTTTTAAGGAAAAAACTGGCGTCTTAACCATGATGGCATGGTTTCGTCACATTTTCTCCACGTCAAAAGTTGCGTTGGCAGTCGGTAAGGCATTGGATATGGACGGCGGCCCTCTTGACATGTGGCGCCTCCGAAGTTGAGTTGCGTCATAAGAACAATAGCTTTACGACTGCCAGGGGCAATACTTCGTAACTACGCACATGCCGTACTTCCTTTAGAGTTTTTCGATACATTGCAGATACGCCTGCTTCTACTTGCGTTAGCTTTCCTCGCCAGTTGGAATTCGTAAACTGGAATTCCATCTTAAGAATATACATCGCGATGTGTGAACGTTTTAGTGATTCTTGCATGTAAGGTACGTACGGATCGAGAGAAAGTGTGAACGTAAATGGAGTATATAGTACTAGTGTTATATAGAGTAAATATTTATTAATGAAGTTAAAATGTATTCACGATTTTGATTAACATATGGAAAATTACATCGAGATATGGTTACGCTTGCAAGGAGTACGCCTATTTGCATGTCGAATTATTAAAGCAATCAGACTTCTCCAATGTTCGTGCACTGACCATTCAGAAAAGTAATACGTCATTTTAAATAATATGTCATTACAGGCACTGGTATCACAACACCATAACATAAAATGTCCCAGGATGATTCAGAATTCACCTAGTCGGACACTTCTCCGCAATAAACGATAAACTTGCAAAAATATTATGATCTCCGAACGCTAAAGAGCGCTTCTTAACGTGGACGCAAAACTACCGATTCTCCCAACAGCACTTTCTAGGCTCGCTCCATTTCGGAGCGCCCACAGGTCATCCACTCGGTCTACCTGCGCAAATTGCGTAGAATTGCGGTGGGCCGCGCGGAGAAGGCAGGCGGCATTAGCGGCCACTCGGCTCGACCGCAAAACGTACTCTCTCGGAACCCGTGGGCTGAAGGCCGCGTGCGAAGACACACGCGATGCACAGTGGCGCCCCGCCCCGCTCCTCCTCGTGCCCGCCCCGCCCCGCCCCGCCCCGCCCGACCACTCTGCGTATGCCTCGCGGGTGCGGAGCTCGCAAGACGAAACCGAACTCTCCCAGACGTTGCGGCCGAAAACCCACCACAACGCAGTCGTCGAAAGCGACTGGAAAACCGAAAGCTTCCCTCGCGGTACAATCACGCAAGAAGGGAACACGCAAAAACCGGTGATCACTCCGAGAAAAAGCTAATCGTGCACGTGTTTTTTTTCTTCTTCGTTTTTCTTACATATTTGGAATTTGGATACTCGATTATCGATGTGGAAATAGTCGATACCTTGAATTATTTCTTTTAGTTCAACCTAGTTCTCTTTTGAATACATTGGTGTTTTACTAGATAGTCGTCACTCAGACATGAATTTATTCCCGTTCTGCAGAAGAGAAGTCAAATCTCAGTTTTATTCAGACACTAGTGGATCCGGCAATGCTTCGCTATTGCAGTACCCATTACTAGTCACTTGACTGCTAATCACGTTTTATGCTATGCTGTGCAAAAATTCTAATGGATGAAAGACTTTCTCGCGTATTTGGGATTGTTCTGTGTGCTGGTTTGGACATGGTTGGCAAGTATCCTATTGTTAAAACATTTTACCTCGAATTTGGGCCCACGTTCGCTATGACACTGTTGGAGAAATTTCATTTACTTGTCCGAGATTCAAGAAATAATTCCGGCCGATATTTCACAACAATCGCAGGGGCAGAATACTTGTATGAGGAAAGACGCGCTTATTCCTTGACTGTGAGGGGGGGGGGGTTGCCCAGAGTTCAGGGGCGCTGGAGTAGTCAAACGAATAAATCTTTATCAGCGACATCCCTACATGTCCGATTTAATTAAAATCGCTCTTTAAACACACCCACTAAACAAAGTGTGAAAATTTCAGTGAAAATTTTGCGTCTATATGCGACACACACACACACACACACACACACACACATTATGTGTGCGTGTGTGTGTGTGTGTGAGAGAGAGAGAGGGGGGGCTGTATTTTTACTTAAGTACATGGAACCATCAAACAATTATTAAAATCTAAAATAAATATAGCCAGAATCCACAACAATAAAATTAGAAAGTTCTGTTTGACACGAACTCCTTTCCGATGTCTACAATTTCGGACAGCTCGGTCTTAATGTTACTGCACCTCCAGCGACTTCGCCAGCATTTTTCTTTTGGGACCAAATACGAAGGAATGACATTTTAATTTCCGCCTTCCGTTTTCTCTACCCGCGTGACGAAATCCTCGAACGTGTACTACTCGATAGGTGTAAAGTTCTTTTTACTTCACGAATATCTTTATTTCCGAAACTACAAGAAAACTCGTTAGAAGAGTTAAAATTAACTTCCAGAAAATAAAAGAAAAGAATATAAGCTTGGTGTAAAAAAAATCGGCGTGGATTTACTAATAGAAGTAACATTATTGCAACGGGGAAAGTCTCTTTTCCAAAGAGTACTCAGCTAGAGTGTCCTAAGAGATATCAGAAGGCACCGAGCACGACCAGCCGTCATTCCAAGCTAACCGCCCTCCACAGACGAACTTATTCGGTCAATTTTGAGGAGTTGGGGCGAGAGGAGAACACGGTGATACCTTGAAGTTACATTTGTAAAGAAAATAATGTCAATATTACTTCGAAACCCGTATATAAAAACTATTTAACGAGTTTTCTTACTTCGATGAGATTCCTTATGATTGGTTGATGTTTCCCGGCACGTTAATTGCTCTAGTTATTAGTCCCATCAGTATAGTGAATGTTTTATCGTTGGAGGGACCCCGTGGATGGTGGGTCCTGTGCCGTCCTGTGAGTCGGCTTGTGGGGGATTTCTCCTTCTAGGTGTTTCCCCCTGCTGTGCACAGACCCAGTCGGGACGAACTGTAAAGATCCGACACGTGTGGTAGTGTAGGGCATGAAAGAAAGAACGAGGATAGGAAGAGCAAAGAAAGATTGTGCACGGTCCGTGGCCCTTTTCTTAAAGTACTGCTCCCGCATTCATTTATAACTGAAGTAGCGTCTGAATTCAGCCTAGCTAAGTCGCTAATATCGAAAATCCGAACCCTAGTACCTGCCGGTCAGAGTCGCTGCAGAGTCAGCTGTAATGTTGTCTCTGAGCTACAAAACTCAGCTGGTCATTCCTTACGTCACGACTGTGAAAAATAGCACACAATTTTCACACGCCCACTGCGATATTGCTTTAAGCCGATCCTCTCATCAACAATAGTTTTAAGGCATCTATAATTGTCATGATACTAGTGAGAAAAATCTCGTTTGTCGTCTGTTAAAACAAAGTTTCCTAATGCGTTTCTACTGCACTGAAGAGAATATTTGTAGTTTTCCAATGTTGCCAACAATACTCGTGGGTACTTTTTTTTAAATAATAACTCCACTCTGTGAAATAAAGTAGAGGAGTAGGAAGTCTGGAGCTGAAGAAAACAGGCGTAAATTACATTTCTCTCCTACAAGTCACATTGTTTTAACTACTGAGACGATAATTTAATTGAATTACTAAAAATAGAGACTTTAATGTAAAATATTATAGAAGTTGATTAAGGGGCCTGACACTCAAAGAGTCAATGACAAAAAGGAACAAAGGAAACTCTTGTGTACGTCATTATCGGAACACTTTCTGGAAGAGCTGGAAATATTCTAGAAGATAGACCTACCCGAGAACGTTATATGAATAGTAAGATACAAGTTTTAAATAGGTTGCTATATTATAATTGTTTTTAATTTAGTCCTTTTTTAATTTAGAACAATAAAAAACACTTCCAAAATTGTTTATATCAATTTTAAAATAGGAAATCCGACGACGTTTCGGAGACTGTTCGGTCTCGCCCAGCAGGTACAACTGAAAACAGGTTATATGAAATACAGGAAGGCGGAGGAAGCACCGAGTCTATCAATATAAAGGGGTCTAGCCAGTGGCTCCGTGTGTGCATGCGTAGTACACTGTTCGTGAAAAATCGAGGGAACCTGACCCTGATGCGTTGATACTTCCAGATGAAGTAAACTTGATAAGAGTGCATTACGTGGCGACTTTGTACAGTCTGATGCATTCACAAGTCTAGCCTACGTTGTAGGGCAATGCTTCCAGAACTGGGACAAGCCATATCCTGCCCAAATGAAAAAAAAAAAAGAACTTGCAGGAAAATTGACACACACACAAACACCCAAATGGAAATGATGCTCCTGATAAAAGTACAGAAGATTACCACCATTATGATATTTTACGGCCAATGATTCTCACCAAAGACATATTAAATTGAAAATAGTTCAAATTTAAGACTTGGAATTAACTGCATATTTCATGAAACAGGCCCCTTTTTTTCGCAAAAACTAGGCAGTCACTACCAGCCAAAAACAGTATAAATTCATGGACATACCGGAAATAACCAAAATACAATACAAACCATCTTTTTCATACACATCTTCGCGGTTAATCAAAACATACCTCACATACGACATGCATTTCATTTACTTTTTTGCATAATTATGGAAGGAATTTCCATTATTTGTTTCGTTTTTTTTATGTTTCTGGCCAGTTCATGTACAGCCCCTGCGTGCCAACGCCTTTCAAGCAATCACCGGAGTCAGGTGCAGATTTTAAAGAAAAATTCTTGTTTGACAACACATTCTTTCAAGGAATTTCACATAAAATGAGGCGTCAGTGGCATTGTTGAAAAGGCCATTCATAAGATTGAGTGTTTTGCGACTCTAAATTGATTGACAACTAAATTTAATTTGTTTTAGATTGAAAAGATCAAAGGAAATTAATATGCTGAGGTATGTCAGGTGTTATGGTTTAAGGGGATGTCTTTAAGAAATCTTCATTTTATACGTGGATAGACTGCTAAATAAATGAAATGTTAAATAAGATGGTACTCAGGGAAGAAATGTAGGTTGTTGTAAAAAACTATGTTAATGTGGATACAGTTTCTTCTAGTTTTGGAGCTTTCAGTTCTCGATGAATTTGTTCATTGGTGATGAACTCGATTTTTCAAGACCGTTGGTTTCCGTCACTGTTTCCGCCGCATTTCCTCTCGTCAGACGCGCCTCCAGCAGACGCTGCAGACATCGCAATGGAAGGCGCAGTCGCGGCACCCGCTCCTGCCATTGTGCCCATTGAACTCCACTGCACAGCGGGACCTCTCGCCAGATAGCGTCAACTCATTTACGGCTTCCACGCGAGCTGCAAAAGGGGTCGGCCGTACGTATTCGATACGTGCCAACGGAGTCAGGGCCACAGATTCGCCGTTACGAACAGAATTAAAGCATTGTCATTTTGAGAAATATTTCGTTTCCAAGTTCATTTCATTCCACTGCTTAAAAACTTTCGCAATTTTTCGTTTTGCAGTCATCTGATAATTCTGCACATGGACCTCGCTGGCGTGGAAGGTGGGGGACACGGGTCCCCCCAATATTTTCATTTACATCCAGCAGTTTAATTATAATTTCATATTTTTGTTGAAGAGTTTCAATATACCATATTACAACGACAATTATTGATTTAATAACATTGAGAGATGTAAAACGGTAACATCATTTACACAAATCTCTAAACCGCTCTTGATAAGTAAAAAAAAAAAAAAATGCATGGGAAAGAAATATTATGAAGATGCTTCCGAACAGACGGGTAAGTGTGGGAATTCCTGGTGAACCTGCATTTCCATATCCAACGAAGAGGGCCAATAAGCACACTGCTAACTACTATTGCTCGAAGAGCCACCGACATCGTCTGAGTGGCTGCCTTTTTTTTTCTGAGCCGTTTAATATCAGAGTATTTTATTGAATTCATGACGATCTGCGACAAAACTTGACATTTTAAATCTACTGCTTGCTCCGAGTTAACTTCAATAAAAAAACAACCGTCGCGGCTTTAACTGAAATTCCGAGGAGGTTCACACTTCCTTAGATGACACGCCTCTCCAGTTTTACGAGTCCCGAGGCGCCGGTGATTCTGGAAGTTCAAAGGTAGATATCTTTATCCTAAACAACTGATGGAATAGAAATCTTGAATTGAATAGGAAGAGAACTAGCGATAAATCAAATGTACCGTGATGTGGAGGAATATTCTTCTCGCACTTCGGCCCTCAAAAGCTGCAAGAAGGAAATTTGCAAATTGCGTCAATAGATTTTTAAAAAAATCATTAGTAAGATTCGCATTAAGCGTTGGGGTTTATCTCAGAGATACGCTCACTTTTATACTTCATTCTAGAAACCTGTCGAGTTACGACGTATCAGTTTATACATAGGTACTTTTTTCGCGGAAAATGTAAGAAGAAACACGAATTTCAAAATACAGTTATAGATTCTTACGTATATTGGTGGTATCCCTCTGTCTAAACATCTCAGTGGAAAACGCAACGAAATGGAACTTCAAAGATATAGTCTTAAAACAGAACTCTTGACTCTTTATACGAGTAGAAAATTGGAAAGTTGAAATGTCATCCAGATAACCTAATCAGTAGAGGAATCCGAGTACTAAAGTGAACGTGATAAATATTATTTAACTGCTTAACTAACTCATTTAGGCTCAGATTAAGTTCTTTAGAAACGAAAGCCTTAAAAACATGATTTTGATTTAACGCTGGATTATATGAGAAGAACTAAATTTTCAGTATTCCTGCGAGACGCTGAGTCGGGAAAGATTGCCAAAATGTCGGGCGTCAGTTGTTCTACTAGGGACACTCGACCGAATTACATTCTGCAGTCCAGAATGCGTCATCATCCAGACGGCCAAGATTAGCGGAGCATTTTGTGTTCGCAGTTTTTCACAAAGATGCACTGCGTGCCGCCGCCCACGCCGCCGACCAAGGATGAGAGCTGCGTGCGTAGCGCCCCGTCCATAAATAGGGGGCGTGGCGGCGGCGGCGGAGACGGGGCGTTCGCGGCGACGGCTACGGCGTCGTTTGCTCTTTCCGTAGAGCAGATTTAGGCCGAGGTGCGCCGCCCGCCACCTACCGAGTGCAACATGCCCGCATTGCACAGTGTGCGCTCGCCAGATTCACACAACACTGTCGAATATAACCAACTGAATAAGTAGTGCTCTTCAGATGAATTTCAAGTAAATACCTACTAGTAATAAAGGATATTCATCTTTTTGAGCATGACGCTTTTGCCACAAATTTATGAAATATACTGTAAAATACCAAAGACCCTTGGAGAAGGTCAAGTCACGGAACGTTATAATTTTTTTTTTTTTTTTTTTTTTTTTAATTTAAGAAAGGACGAGTCACAAGTTTCATAATTGTCCACGCAAAGCCACATACAAATACGATTAAAAATACAGGAGGCATGAAAAACAATTTAAAAAAAATAAAAATAAAAAAGAACGAGATTGGGGGACCCCGAGTAGAGAGACCAAGAAGAAATTCTCTCGAATTTTTGAGTGTAGAGTGGGTACTATCTTGGTGAGATATAGAAAGGGAAGGTGGGGAGTATTATAGCCCCAAAGGAGAGGAATACGGTACAAGGATACTGAACGTGAAGTGGGGGAGGGAAAAGTCATGGCGACGCGGGGACACGATGCGGCGGCCGCGGCGCAGCGCAAGGGCGAGTACGAAGTTTGGTAGCGCGCGAAGAAAGAAAATGAAATTGATTTTTAGTTGGCTGCCAAAAGTAATTTAAGGTAATTTGTTGATTGTCATATCCCATAGTTCAATAAACGTTATGTTCGTTGTTTTGTTATGAAAGAAAAAGGCTGATTCCTGAATTAAAGATTACAGGCAATACCAACCCAATTGATGGGAAAAATCTCCAGAAAGTGTTTCGCTTCGTATAAACGGACCGTCACCGTAAAGGTAAGATTGAATTAGTGTCAGATCCGTATGTATTAAATTTATCTCTGTATTTAATAAATACAAATTAATTTTAATTCTACAAGTCGATCTGCGTAGCCGAGATTGTGAATGCTGGAACACCTTATCTTTCTCCGCTCGAACTGTTCCGGAATGGAATGTTAGCTCATGTAGAATGGTGGAACCATTTGTGGTGGTGAAATGGTGGAACCACCCTTGAACTATCTTCCGACCATTTCTCTTGACCCCCCCTGCTCCAATGGTAGAATGGTGGAACCACCCTTGAACTATCTTCCTTCCATTTCTCTTCAACCCCCTGATCCAATGGTGAAATGGTGGAACCACCCTTGAACTATCTTCCGACCATTTCTCTTGACCCCCCCTGCTCCAATGGTAGAATGGTGGAACCACCCTTGAACTATCTTCCTTCCATTTCTCTTCAACCCCCTGATCCAATGGTGGAATGGTGGAACCACCCTTGAACTATCTCCCTTCCATTTCTCTTGACCCCCCCCTGCTCCAATGGTGGAATGGTGGAACCACCCTTGAACTATCTTCCTTCCATTCTCTTGACCCTCCACCAGCTCCCGAATTAGACGACAGTCCGCAATGGGCCTACTGGCTACAATGACCAGCGCGGAATGAGGAAGCTGGCTCTCCTAGAAGGGAGAAAGTGCCGAGATGGGCCAAGGGCTACTTCAGAACGGGAAGTGGGAACAGGTGGGCATCTTTGTGTAAGCCGAGACACTTCAGAAGGTGAGGTCCTGCAGTGCCATTAAGTTTTCTTCGGAGCCAAAAAGAAACCCATACGAGAAACAAAATTGATGGTAAATTGGATTGTGTATGAAGCTAGGGAGTGGAGTCGCCAACACCTGTGTTGCAAGCAACCTTAAATAATACATTAAAAAAGTATTATTTAATTATAAAAATGTTAGATCTAAAATACCCTAGAGAGCAGAGAGTAGAGAAGTAATGTTCGTTCTACTTTCCGTCAAAACTGAAGTTAAGTCCTATTGAAATCACTTTTCGAAGTTTACGGCAACAGTTAACATTTGCATTTGTTTTCAATTCACGAAGGAAGTTATTGTATACATTAAAAAATCCGACAAAACTTTTATTCATGCTGAAAGTTAGCTATTCTCACAATATTAAATGCATAATCATCCTCGAAATATTCGCAGCACAAGGTTGTCACTACGGTTCAATATCTATGTAATTCAATGAATATAATTCTGCAGCTCCCAATATTCAATTTCAGTAAAATAATCCCAGTGCATTATTGATATTAGCGCATTTCCATCCACGACCCAATTCATCAGCACCGACATCGGGTAAAAGAAAGAAAAGAACATTGAATGACATACCAAAACGTCAATACAATTTATTTATAAACCAATTCTACGCTCAATTATTATTCAAATATTAATTCGACTGCATGCAAATTATAAGCGCGATTACTTCGATTCACTATTTCTCCATGATGTATTATCAGCTACATCATTCAGGATTTAAAAGAATTCCAAAAGTAATCATCGTTCAAGACGCAACGTTGTCTTCACGCAATTATCACTAGATCATATTAAAACACGCTGCTTTTTTTAACTCCTTGTTCGTATCTGGTAGCATAGCCAGTTTTGTTTCATCACTACATACAGGTTCCACAACGTAATCGTTAACCACTACATAATGTAGTTCCACACGACTACAACGAAAAAAATCCATTATTATTCACACTCACCACGAGCCCACTTTACATATTATTTTATATTCAACTAATATATAATTGTCTTACGTTCTGTATCGCTCTTTAGACATACTAACAGACAAACTGATCTGATTTTTAAAAAAATCTCTCAGCCCATCTCTAAAACGTTCCATCTTCGGCTTACAAAAAAGAGACAAACTTTTGGCCCTGTGTTTCAAATCACATTTTCTATTATAAAATATATTCTATGGAAAATGAGTCGCTGCGAACGGTACATGTTACAATAATAGAGGTTCTTCAGAAGTACGTAATCGGTCATGCTGTAATCGCGGTGCAAATCATTTTAGAGCCTTTAGTCCTTTATGCATTTTGATTAAAGCGCAGTCAGCACGACACAAAACCACCGTTCTCATATGAAGATAAATATTATGTTGTGCTTTCCAGGATGTGTAACAGGATTTGCAATGCTTTTCCACTATCCCCAAACGCATCTAAAGATAAAACAAGGAGCCTTTGACAGCCGCTTCCCATCACACATATAAAACTAAATATCTAGTTCCAATCCTACTAAATACATTCAAGTTATTAAACTCAATAACGATTACTTCAAGACAAGTCGTGTTTCCTATAGATTCCTACACAACCTTTTTTTTAAATTGTTTGCGTCTCTTTCGACAAATTGTGTTTTCAGGATTAGAAAGTACATTATTAAATATAACTTTTATGATAAGGTCATCTTTCACTCATGAATAGTTTATTCTCGATATATTAATAAATTATGAGCATGGTTTACGTAGGAAGGTACTAGGGATGGATGAGTTTCTTCCTAAGTTGGCAATTGAAGAGCAGGGAGTGTTCAAATGTTTTGCCGCCTTGGTGAATTCTGATGGAATAGCTAATACTCGTCGGATTTTTTGATTTGAGATGAACCATGGTCCATTTGATATTAATGTAAAATTTATTTTGGGCAATGGATTTTTAGTTTGCTGTGTGCGTGGTACATTTGAGGGTGTATATTTTGGGAATGCATTAGTTAATGTTGGTAATATGTTGTACTTCAAGATTAGAATTCTAGTCCCAACGGTGAACGACTATACGTAATCGGTGTTATTTTGGAGATGTTATTGATTCGTTTGATTGGCTGATTGATTGGTTAGTGGTTCAGAGCGCGCCAACAGCTAAGGCCATTAGACCCGTAAGTATAGTGCAATTAGCATGTATTTATCGCTGGAGGTAGCTGTGATGTTCCCCCGCCAGATGGCGAGATCCGGCCATCCAGTCGGCTTGCGGGTTTGCCCAACCAACCACGTCCCCCACCAACGGGACACCGCCCTAGCCGCACCGGGACAAGCTCTAAGCTTCCGACTGGTCACCCGGCATGTGTGGTAGTGTAATGCATGCAAGTGAAAGTAAATGTAAATAAGGAGTGAAGATAAGTCACGGAAGAGGAAGGAAAGGCGGTTCGTGACCCATTTGTCAGGGTACTGCTCTGCCATTCGCCTGGTGTTGATCGAAGAAACCATGGGAAAATACCAATCAGAGCAGCCGGTCGCTAGAATTCTCCTCCAGACAGCGGCAGAATTCAACATAGCTACGTAGCCAGTGTCAAAAATCCTGCCATCGTCGGGACTCGAACCCTAGTACGTCCCGGTCAAAGGCACTGCAGTGACATCAATTGAAGCCCTGAGCCAGCTAAGCCAGTTTTTATTGTTTCGTCTATGACTGTTACGACGTTTCTTGGCAAGTTTCTTGTCCAAAATTCTCCCAGATACTGACTCTTAACTGGGGAAGCAGAAAAAAAGATTGCATTGATCTCTTATGAAGGCGTGCCCACTTCCCAATGTTGGTTTTAAAAACCTTTAAATGTTTCTAAGATTAGATGAACTTTGAAAGACAGGCTACCTTCGGTCAGACAGGCACAGCGGTCAATGGACAACTTTAGATACTACTGTATTTTCGTATTCTAAATTAGCAACTGAAAAAGAAAACAATGGGAGGCACTATCAATGGGTCAGCTAACTGCTTCTTAACTCCTACAATACGATTAGGTTTTTTCGCGTCTCTCGCGTCAGCCAAACTGTCGTCACGACTTCGTCACAATGAACCCCCCTCCTTTTTTTACTCAAACCCAACTCATCCAATAGTACTCCACCGTCTATTGTTTCAAGCTATAATTAGATTTCCTGAGATCGTTTTAGCAAAGACTCTCTGTTCGACATAAGTTTAAAAGCTTAATAATTAATTTAAATCATAGAACAGTAGCGAGGAGAGGGGATTAGCATCTTAGAAAGCCTTGCAATGATGACAATTGTGGCCAATAATAATAATAATAATAATAATAATAATAATAACAACAAACTGTTGAAAATTTAAACATCAATATAATGATAAAAAGCACTTACACGAGTATATTAGACATATGAATACATGTCCAAATCCGTGCCCCCCTTCAACAAGATAATCATCCGCATAAGTACAACTCGCAAATTGAGAAAATTATATTTGTCTCAAAAACCATAATAAACAATATGAGAAATCATAATAAATTATATGCAACTTTCGAAGTAATGTAGAATCCAACAATTCGAAAAATACTTCCAAGCAACTAGGAAACCAAGCAATTGTTATGCACAAAATACAATGTCGGTAATGGATTTAAATTTAACAAAAACCAGTTGTTTAAAAATAGATGAAAACAATCATACTTTCGCAACAATGTTATTTCTTTCGATTTTCTAGCCTGCCGAGAGCCTGCCAAGACCTTCTGTTTTATCGACAAGCTCTCCCACGAATAAAGCAAATTCCAGCGCTGGGGTTGCAGGACACGAGTTGCCGATTCATAAACCACTTACAGGCTACGTAAACGTAACGACGGCGGCTCGGCGCGGGGAGGAGCTGGGCAGAGCGGAACGGGGCGAAGTGGGGCGGGGCTCCACCGGCTGGGGGAGCCAGCCAGCGCCTCGCAGCCTTAAAGCCGCTAGGCGCTTCCACAATCCTCTCTTGTCGGAATACACAGATTTCCTTCATCCCGTACCGGAAGCGGTAGCTCAGTGCATCAACTGATGTCACAGCAGCGCCTCTGACCGGGAGGTCCTAGGTTCCCACTCCCCACGGCGGCAGGATTTTCGACACTAGCTTTTCAGCTAGGTCGAGTTCAGTCGCTGTCTGGAGGAGAAATCTAGCGGTCAGCTGCTCTGATCGGTAGTTTTCCGTGGTTTCTCCGATCAACACCAGGCGAATGCGGGAGAAGTACCCTAACAAACGGGCCACGGACCGCGCGCGATCTTTCCTTCCTCTTCCTTCTCCTATTCTCTCCCCTTACACACACACTTACACTAACATGCACTACACTACCACATATTCCAGGAGATCGGTCGGGAGCTTAGAGCTTGTCCCGGCTGGGGCGGTGCCCCGCTGGTGGGATCCTGGTTAAGGGGAAACCCCACTAGTCGACGGTAGGTCGGCGCGTGATCTCGCCATCCAGCGGAGGAAGATCACCGCCATCTCCCGAGAAAAAATCATGCACTACACTAACGGGACTAATGACCAAAGCAGTTGACGCGCCCGGAAACACAAAAAAATCAATCAATCAATACTACATCCCGTGGTCCACAGTGGTTTTTCTATCTTATAATTGAAATTTATGAAAATCAAAAAGGTGGACCGGATTCTAAATTCTAAAGGCTCTCGAATACCTCGAATAGGACAAAATCTCGAATCTTCTTTTTGAGTGGTTGAGTATTAATATAATGAATTTAAATAATTTAATAGGAAACAGGGTAAGTCATCAGTTTTGAAGGAACTTTCGAGATCTAGATTTTACTCTAACTTAAGAGTGAAAATATTAATGTAATTACATTATGTTTAATGAAATACCTAATAAAAACATGAAGACTTTGAAATACAAAAGCACGTTGAATATGGTAACGTCATGTAAAAACAATTCGTTATTGAACATTAGTTTTCGATAATAATTCAACATAATTCCCACATTTGGGAAATGCATCTTCCCACAGTAGGCTGAAAATGGAGAACATTATTCCCATTCTAAGTACATTAAGACAAAATAGAAACATTAAAAAGGGAACGGATTTCTATTAACAATTCTTTAAATTCTGATCGATTTTTTTTTGACAAAATTATGAACACGGGAGTTCAGACACCCGATGAAAGAGCCGATGAGTAGACAGCAAGTCATCAGATGCACAGATTACCAAAGACTTTCGACAAAAAATTTCGACTCAGTCTTTTCGTTTACAAGTGTCGATGTAACTCCAGTCAGAATTCAATACGAAACGGCGGCACTTCCTTATGCAACGGTTCCCTGGGAGTGGGGCCTCGGGGTTTACGGTTTTCTCCTTCGGCCGAAACGTCCGGTGCCCATCACGGCAAGGCAGCAAGGGCGGTCGCCGGCAGCAAGGGGAGAAGCACGCGCCCGATCAAAAATGCATCGCGTTTCCAGGAGCACGAAGGCCAGGGCTTCCCAAATGAGGGGACATTTATAACCAGGGGACGAATGAAGACTCGCGACTCGGAACGACATGGGGCGCTTCCGCGCGCCCGCAATGACCGTTCGAAACAAGGAATGACATTCTCTTTAAAAGCTAAGAAACGTAACTGTCTATCTCCAGAAGCTCGGAGATCGATTAAAAAAAAGTAAAGAAAATACTTACTGTGAACTGTGCCGCGTTTAAACCACTAATTTTAAGTATAGTCAGAAATTTCTGCATTACTTTTAACATAAAGTACATGCAAGTAATTTTCATGTATATAAATTAAATTTAATGTACACGCACAGTAACTTTAATGTACGTGTACAATTCAATTTAATGTAGATAACTTAAGTTAAGTCACATTAAATCTACACTTATTTTATTTTAAGCATTAAATTTAATGTACATGTACATTAATATCCCTTTAACGTACAAGGTAAATTAAAATTCATGTACATTCGTACATTAAATCTACATTAAATATAATGTAATTTCTGACAGTGTAGTTGACTAACGAGAAATCCTCGTTAACGATTCAGACTGGGCTAGAGGAGGGGGAGAGTGGCGCGTTCCTCTTGCTCCCCTCAGAACAAGACACCTCATCTGAGGCCCAGGAAGATGAAATTGGGTAACGCATTTGCCCAACGCAAGGAAGGAGGACTTCTGGCGACATCCAAGACGACAATTTGAACTCAATGCCTCGTCAAGAAACCCAGCCCTATGTTGTAACTTCTTTGTGAAACCATTTTCATACAATGAACTCCACGAGCACATAATTATTCCCTGACCATTACAATCTTTCACATGTGAACGAACAGATCCTCGGATTAATTTATCCCTTGTTTAAGGTTTCTCCTTGTAAGAAATTTAGCCATATAAATACTTATCAGTCGTAAATGATACTAATTGCATAGTTCAAAAATTGACATTCTTCTTATTTTAACAAACTCAAATGAATTCGGCCCGTCTAGATGAGTTATTTCCATGAAGCAAATAGGAAACAGACTTAATATTTAACCATGACGTTCACGGTCCGTGCAACAGAAGTAATTCGGACTCCTTGCACAAGCCGTGGCGAATGCGAGTTTGGAGGTTTGGCTCGTGTGGGTAATCGCCACCGCCCGTTCAGAGGTTCGGAAGTCGGACGCCTCTCGCTGAGCGACCAAGAACGCACTTTAACACGGGGTGAGACGAGCCCTCCTCAGGGAAGGATCGTGTAAACCTCTGCGGGAGACGGAGGCGGCGGCGGCGGCGGCGGCGGCCGCGGTGGTGTTGACCGACACAATCGATACGCGCGCGTTCACAGATTCCGCTCCGCGGCGCGCCGCGGCGGGAGCGGAGGCTTCTTACCGCGCCGCCGCCGCCGCCCACGCGCGAGTTGAATCGGCGCGCACAATTACAGCCACCCCCACCGCCACCGCCACCCGCCCCGCCCTCAACACCACTCGCGCGCCCGCACGAGAGCGCCGCCGCCGACAAGCCGCGTTCTCCGATTGAAGGAGAGAGCGCAGACGCGCGCCCTCCTCTCCACGCTCCAAGCATTCACGCCAACTGAGTTAAAGATGAATATCTCGGTGGTCGCATTAATGACCAGTGCCTCACTCCGACTTTTGTACGCCCTAAGCTGACAAATGTTTTAGCGCCCCTTTAATTTGCTTTGTTTTTTTACATTAAAGCTATTTATAATATTTTTAATAAAAAATGCTGTACGATATTTGTAACCGACGCAAATATTGTGAACGTATAAGTAATTGATTATACTTATACGTATAAATAATTATCACCTCGATATTGATTTAATAAATATACGATATTTTTGTATTCATTTCATCTGTATATACCAATGAATAATTAACACTTTCTTTTGTTACAAAGATGAAAAGAAATATTTCTATAAAAAACATTTAAAAGTTCGCCTTATGAAATTTTGCATCCGCCGAAATTGCCCCGCCCCCGGCTGCAGCCTACTCAGTCTATTGGGTAATCGGGCACTGATGACGACGCCTGGTGTGTTGGCCTTCAAATATCGTCCGCTTCCATTGCGGTTTGTTAGTGAGATGCGTATTCCAAAGTTGAGATAGGAATCATTTACAGCCAGATTATATTTTCTGATGAATGTTTTGTTTGACGATGTATTCAAAATCTTGCAATTACATTACCTTCCAATGACCATAGAGTAAATACTACTCAAAACGAAGATGCCTACATAAAAGTAAATGAATTGGCGTTGATGCCTTGAATACTCTACTTTGTTGGAATTGGCCATATTTATTTTCAAGTAATTTATTAGGGCCTACGCTGTAACTAAAATGTTTTCGTCTCATCATAAAAATTCATTACTTCAAAATATGTAAGAGCGGAGAGATACTCCAGTGTACGCTGTAAAACACAACCCTCCTTCTTTTGCGCACACGGTAAAAAAAGGAGTAATACAGCGTATCATAGATAGGATCAGTAGTTGTGAACAACGAAATAAGCTAATAAACAAGCAGCTAACTACTAGAACAACGAAATAATTAATTTGGTGCGAAAAAACGCACTTCTAGCAATCTTCCTAACAGCAAAGGACTAAATCCAGTCATGTTAATTCAAAAACCCGCAATGTATGCCCTCTGTGTAAGTAGCGAATAAATCTATGATTTATGAGAATTGTTTACAAGCACGATACATCATCTCATTACACTACATACAGCAGAAAATCATAGTTTGAAGAGAATATCGACCAAGGTTATACGGATTGTACATGTGCCGTGTTTGACATTTTAAGAGAACTGAAAACTAGCAGTCAAATTTCAGACCCGCTATTTACATGTTCTAACTGATTGAAATCAAGGACAGAATTGACTTGCCAAAAGTATGCGATTCTCAGCCAACACTGAAAAGAAAATGCTTGAATAGTTTTCGAACAGAGACGTATCAGCGAAGTATCAGCGACAACACAAACCCTTTTCACGTTGAGTGCTAGTGAAGTTTCATAAACCTTAAAATGATTTATTCCTATTCATTAGCTTTCTGGTGAGCAGTTAGTTATCTACCTGATATGACTGAATAGTCGTAGCATGCGGATTTCATTTGCACACTCCTGTAATTAACTAAGACGATAACAGTATCGCCACTTATGTGCCAGTTATATCAATCCCAGAAAGAAGTAAACTTAAGCTCTTTGTAACATTTCATTTTTGCGGAAATTACATCGCATTGAGTACGCCTAATATATGTTTATTGGGTGCGAGAAAAGGTACCCTGTAAAGAACAACCAGCATCAACTAGCCCGTTGAGATGTGCTGTAGCTAAGAATCGGCGTAAGGCAACGTCGCAGCAAGTTTTAAAACCGCCATAATCGACTTTCCTAACACAAGTTACTCATGATACGCCAGGGAGGTTATCACGAGGCCGCTTGCATCGGCAAGCAGGCTTCTTTCGTCACGCACTTGCTAGCACGGGATTTCTTAAAGCCATAAGAAAGAAATTCTCACGCGTATTTCATGTGGACGAAGTAGGACAAAGCAGGACAATCAGACACTTTCTCTTTCATTGCGCGTGGTATCTAATCAAAGATTGATAAAATTTGGAATGAGCGAAAAGAAACTATTCCAAATGTTTGAGAATAGTTACTAATTTCGTAAGCGCTAAGAAATTTATATAAAATTAAGTAGTAAATGGCCATGTAAGAGGAGTTGATGGTTACGTTAGATACCCAGCTTCTCCGTAAAATACAAAATCAATTAAATAGTTCCGATTTTCATTAATATAAATATTTTGTTACATCAACTCTCATACTACGCCCACAGGCTGACTTATCATATTCGGTGCATTACTGTCTACGACACAACTAACGTCAGGAGACAGCAAGGCTTCGAAGAAGAGCCCGTCAATATTAAATATTTGCTACTCACATTTCGCATTACGGAACTGCAGCTTTTTCTCTGCATTTGGTGTATAAAGAACTGTTGTGCCGTATAAATCCTGTACTGTGAAAATGCAATATCAGTGAAGACTTTTGTTTAAAAAAATAATTTCTTGCAGTGTTTTACGCGAACATTTTATTCGTTATTCCAAAGCCGTGTGGGTTCAGCGTAATGGAAAAATCACTTTGTGTGGTTTTGTTCAGAAGTATTTTTGCTGTTGCAAACCAGTAGTTAACGATAAATATGCTAGTAAATAACATTAACATGATATAATTCATTAACAGTAACTTCTCACAAAAACTTGCATGAAATAACATTGCAGGTTCCAGAGACATGATCCTATTACGTTTTTACAGTAGTCAACAAATTTTCACTCCATTTTTTTCGGATATTGGCTGCTTACTCAGACTCTCAAATTTATGACACAACTAGATTTTTTCCGGATATTATCATTCAGGCTACAAACGAGTGGTTAGTTTACAACACTTTTCACCAACTCACAGCTCCAAATTAAAAAGCTTCAAAAAATTATCAAAATAAGGTCGAAGGAAATTGAAACTAAAAACAAATCACAAAATAAACTCAAAATTTCATAACTTCCGGGCAATACATTACAAAACTTTTTGTGATTCAGGGGCTTTCCCTGCCTTTATTTAATGAAACAGTTATATAATGAAATATTGATCATAGTTTTTGAAGCCCATTACTTTTGATGAAAATCCAATCTTTATCGCATGACTTTGACACGGTACACTTATTAATTAGGCAACAATTAAGCCATATACAAATAAGTCTGTGCAGTATTAAACAGAATTATACAGTCATATACAGAGACGGTATATTCGTGAAGATTTTGCACTCTCTATGATCATATTTTTTGTACGGGAAAAACCTAATATTGTAAGAAAATTTAAATGCATTCTTTTTGAAAAAGCTCGCGTGGATGTGGTGTTGTAATTCTTCATCTTCATTTTGGTTAAGTAAACGAAGCACAATGAAATTCTAGATCAACTTTCATTCGTAATACAAAAACGCCATTTAACAAGTTTTTGAATTCAGTCTTTGTATCACAATGATGACGGCTTGAGACACGAGCCTTCACAAATCTTCACTTATGAATTAGAGATCAGAACACCCAAACCCACTCGTCAACAGGAAGAACATTATTCGAACTTGCAAATGTAGGCAAAAGCAAATTCATTAAAACTAGGTACCATACTTCCCCAACTCTTAAAAACAACATAACATTTTGAAAACGCATTATATAACAGCGTCTGAAGGGGGGCCCTCACGATTTCCATAACCGCTCAACTGTAAATTAATTCTTCAAATATGGTCTTTCACAACACTGCTCATTTCTGGTTTAAAAAAAGTAGACTGGCGCTTAAGAGTGAACTAGCGGAAGTAGGAGGGAGTACGGTAGATTACTACGCCAGATCGCGAGTAGTATACACAGTGCCGTGACGCAACAACGAAAATTGTCGTCTTCCGTTCGGCGACTGTCACTGCGGCGGGCGTCACGGTCGCGTGAATTCGTCTGCAACGACGCGGGCCGACCTGGCCAATGCATTTCGAATGTCCGCCAGACAAATTTCCAAGTTGGAATAACAGATTTTCCCGTTCACTGCCGTAACAAACTCGGTAATATTATAAGTTTCTGGCTCTTGGAGTAAGTATTCAAGTATTATCCAATTTCCACAAATCGACCACAAATACTTCAGTACTTCAAATACAGCACACTACACTCACAATCTTTTCCAATTTTGACACATACGTACAAGTGGACATACAAATTAATTAATAATTACGGGTTTTTAGATATTTGTAGGAATTTGAGAGAGGAATAACGGATTTGATAATTATTTTGGATTTTAACTAGATTTAATACGAACGTAGTTCATCGCAGTGACATCGAGACGAGTTAAAATTCATTTATTTTCCGCACAAATTCGGACAAACTGCACCATGCAGCACGTTCTCCGCCAGAACGTAACACGTACGCTAATAATCAGGCAACAGGTTCCCGGAGCCCCGCAGCTGGCAGGGAATCCAGCCACAGACTTCCGCACAACCGCTCCACCGTCAATCTGCTCTGCGGCGGCGGCGGCGGCGGCGGCGGCGGCGGCGGCGGCGGCGGCACACGGGATGTTTACGTTCGCAAGCGCGGAGCCTGGACGACCGCGGGCCGTCGGTCACTGGAGCTCCGGCGCGGGCGAAGCGGTCGGCGGTGCGCGATGGACGTCCGGGACGACGGCGACCGGTGAAGCGGGCGCAGGGCGGGCGAGCGGACGGGCGACTGCCGGCGGTCGCGGGGGCCCGCACGACGCGGCGCCCAATCCCGGCGGGGGGACGGACGGGCCCCCCTGACGTAATGGCGCCCGCGCTGGAAATAGCTGATTAGGCCTGGCCGCCCCCCGGCCGGCCGGCCGCGGCTCCGGCTGGCCCCTGCGTTCCACGCGCCGCGCCGCGCCGCGCCGCACCGCGATGATCGTGAGATGGGGAGGGGCGCCCGCTTATCGATTGATTGATAGTGATTCCGGGCGCGTCAACTACCATGGTCATTAGTCCCGTTAGTGCAGTGCATGTTTTTTTCTCGGGAGATGGCGGTGATATTCCCCCGCTGGATGGCGAGATCCGGCGCCGACCTACCATCGGCTAGTCGGGTTTCCCCCAACCAGGACTCTCCCACAAGCGGGGCACCGCCCCAGCCGGGACAAGCTCTAAGCTCCCGACCGGTCTCCCGGAATAAGTGGTAGTGTAGTGCATGTTAGTGTAAGTGTGTGCGTGTGTAAGGGGAGAGGATAGGACAAGGAAGAAGAAGGAAAGATCGCACTCGATCCGTGGCCCGTTTGTTAGGGTACTGCTCCGACATTCACCTGGAGTTGATCGGAGAAACCACGGAAAACTACCGATCAGAGCAGCCGACCGCTAGAATTCTTCTCCAGACAGCGACTGAATTCGACCTAGCTGAAAGGCTAGTGTCGAAAATCCTGCTGCCGTCGGGACTCGACCCTAGGTCCTCCCGGTTAGAGGCACTGTAGTGAATCAGTTGATGCACTGACCCATCGCTCCCGGTCCTCTTATCGAGGATGGTCGGATTTCTCATCGCGTGCCGTGCGCGGCGATAAGTGGACACTCGAGGGCGGGCTGCACCCGCGGGACGATTATGTCAACCGTATAAATGTTGCGTTATGCGTTGTGTGAATAGTGGTTATTTTCCCAGGCGTTCCAGTTCCGCCGTAGTTGCGGACTTTGGTCGTCTCTAGTGTGACAGCATTCAGGTATCATCACGTCACTATATGAAGTAGATAGCTTTCTTATCTCTTTGGTTCTGCTAGCTCGAAGGTCTTTTCTTTTCATTGGTACATAAATTAGTATGTTTGTGTACATCGGTCGGCTCGAGATCATACTTTTTATTAAGATTCGAGTCTGTGAATTGTCTAAACAATCTGTCTTAAGGAGTTACAGTATTTTTATTTTCAGACATTGCGTAGCATGAACGAATGCTCTCCGTTCTTACTAATTTTCTCAATTCTTGACTTTTGTTAGGCCAATCACCTACATTATCAAGAACTGAGGAAACCACTTTCCTCCGGGCGAGTCAGCATTTTAAAAGCCTTCCATTATATGTACTATCAAACAGACCAGATATAAAATGTAACCCAAATATACTTTCTTATTATTTTCGGTAACACAAATTTGCCCAGAAAGTTATTATAAAAACAATGGCAAAGATACGTATTACACTGTGAAGTGTCGTGTTCGCAAGTGTGAATGATGTCCATTCTCAGTCAACGTGTGTTATCGGTAACCTACGTTACTTCACCATTGCCAAAATTAAAAAGGTTCCGTCGGCAAACACTATGCTCAAAACGCTCGAATTTCGCAAAGCTTCGGACGCAAGTGACATTTGCTTGGAATCCTAATTCCAAACGCAAATGTTTCACTGTTCATGACTGCAAGGTAACGCTTTCGTCCTTGATGCAGGAGTACACTAATGGCGGAAAAATATCGGGGAGACCCGCGACGCCGCCGTGGCGCGTCGCTTGCCCCGCCCCTCCGGAAGCATACGCAGTTTTTAACTGTTTTTTGACGTAAATAAATAAATAAATAAATAAATAAAAGCAGGGGCCTCGCCAGGGCGCGGGAAAGGGACGAGGGACGAGGGCGGACGGTCGCCGTGAGAACAAGCGCCGGCGCTCAAGCAGGAAGGGGCTGCCACCTGGATACCACACACTCACAGCTCCTCTTCAAGAAGTTCTGCTCGGCAGGACGAACGGCTGGAGTTCGCACTACAGAAATTTGTATCATATGGTGATTGGCCTAAATTAATATGGACGAGTACACGTTTGTTGGGACTTATCGAAGAATGCAATAAAGATAAAAAGAGAACGGAAGAAGGTGTAGATTTGAGGGAAGACAAACTACTTTCTTAATAGGAGACTTCGATCTTTGGAAATCGCTGCAGAAACGTGATAGAAACGCTGCATTGAACGTGACGTGTCCCGAACCACCAAAAAACTCCATCAACTACGGACGCGGATGCCTTCGCCCACATCAATATCGGAGGGAATGGGGATAAGTTTTAAAACCACCACAAACTCTTCTGGTTCTACCAACAAAAATTAAATAACGCCCTGCGTTCGAAAAAATATCAACGACTATTGTGATGAAGTTAAGTGTTAACTTGGCGTTAAAACAGCACGTATATCAATTACCCGAGTCACATTTTGCTCTGAAGCCGGTCTATCCATTTTCCTCTTATCCCACCACTTCCGACCCTCAAAACACTCATGTGCGGTTGGGATTGCTCGAAGCCACAAAATGATTTACATCCGTAGTGCGGTAAGGGTTTTTTCTACATTAAAATGCGATTCAGAAAGCAAATGCTACTTTCATTATCTTCCCTCACTAAACAATTCGTCAAATAGCGTTTTCAATCTGCAAAAGAACAATAACTGCACACTTTTGGATATTATAAGTAGTAGCGCTACAACACCCATGCTTTCTCGCATTATTTATAAATTTGGAATTTTCGAAAATTCAGAGTTCAACGAAAATGAGACAAGCGCCATTTTAAGCGTTTTTTTATCAATGCAAAGAATTAACGAAAAAATTGCATTCATTATTGAGAAAATGTTGAAAATGTTCGTGAGTCTTCTTGAAAAGTGCTCTCAAAATTCCGTTTCAAACTTAAAGGGCCTCAAATTGCTTTAAATTGATCGAGGAATATCAATTTTGGAAAAAATCTGCTGAATAGTTTTGGCGCTAGCTTTGTCCACAGGACAGATTTTTGCCGTCAATGGATTTTTGGGTATCGAGGACCCACAAATCAGATTTGACTACACAACGTGCTAGATGAAGTAATTTACTATATATAGGAACAAGATTTAGTGAGTAAGAGCACTTTTTGGTTATCAGGGCCCTTCAATAAACGTTTTTATGTCGAATTCACCGTTTTCCGGCACACGATAACTATACTTTCTCTTCTTACGAAGTAAGAGCGGGAAATTAAAAAGAATTTCTGAAGATTCTGCTGTATACATTTATGCTTAAATGTTTCTAAATAGTTTTACAACGTCCATAACAATTTCCTATAAGAACGATATCGCAAGGAAAATACGTTTATACGTAAATGTTAACTGGTCCAAATTATTAAAATCTCCTTAAAATCATGCGATGGAAAAAGAACTTATCACGCACTCCACTGGTAACAGGACAGAAAAGCTATGAAGTGAAGGGCCTGTCTTCAAAGCAGTACCACATTTGTCCTTGACATTCCAAGACGTGTCATGTGCCGTCAGTCTGTCCTCCTCCACGAGAAAACGACGCCAAAGACTGTCCATACAGCCCTTCCCAATGAATGCAAATGAAGTAACAGTCAACAAAAGCGAGCGACGCGCTACTAACCAGAACTATGTGACGATTTGTTCATTGTTCATGAACCACTACAGAAAATTACTGGAAGACGCTACGAGTGTTCTATCACACACTTTACCGTTTCCATTGTCTTTTTTTTGGGGGGGGGTATCTTCTTTTAATTTTATCTTAATATCTGATTGTCGATTTCTGCATTAAAACGACAAAAACCGCTGACAAATTTATCAGCTTCGAATTTACTAAAAAATGGATCAACCAAAACCATTATTGGATATTAATCTAAAAGAAGGCAGAATTAGTTGGTCACTTTGTGGCATTTTAATGAGCTTCGGATTCTTTAATATTCTGCTTTAAGTTAATCAAATTCGCATTAGAGAAACATTAACATTTTCTCAATACTGTATATGCAAAGTACGATTAAAGGCGAAAACTAACATATGCTTTTATCGGAAGAAATATCATTAACCTCCCAGTAAGCTTCAATGGAAATTTCTCAACAATTATTATTCTTCAAGAAAAGCGATAACCTGTCGGAAATTCTTACTATCATTATAAAAGTGCGATACATAATAAAGCCGATACTACTGCGGGAATGATTCTATTCATTTTGATGTTCGTTTAGTCAGCTGTCTCCTACACGAGAAAAATAACACCAATAACATCACTTTAGTAACTTCTACATTCGCGGTTGTGTGTCAAAAATAATATTATTTTACAGACCATATGCGTTCACATCATTCTCAGAATCCCACCGCGTTACGGCAAGCAACACATGGGCCCCCGGAGACCTCGTCCAGCTGCCCTCGAGGCCTTATTAAAGCCCGCCACTCGCGCAATCGACGCTAATGGCATTTCAGCTACACAAGCGAAGCGACGAGGCGTCCCGCAGCGCCGCTACCAGTGGAACCGCGGCACGAGAAGAGCGACACGAAAGGCCCGCTGCTCTCTCGGCAGAGCCGCCAGTTGCGGAAGCCTTAATGGATCGCTTCTCCAAGACGGCAAACGGCCGCCACGAATTCCAAGTAGGAATTCTCAGAAAATGCCTATTTTCCTGACTTGCTGTGCAGATGCAAAGACGGTTTCAGAAAGTATTTCAAGGTAAAACTACTGGACACGGAATGAAGTGCCAACCAGGAAAGACATTAAGTCATCAACGGATTCCGTAGTTGGAAAGTAATTCTGCTGAGAACTAGATACATAAACACTTGTATCAATTTTTTTTAAATACATGTGAGAAGGTGTTGTCAACGCAACCCTTATCTCCGACGCGAGGCAGAAACTTTCTCAAGGTGGTTGTGCCATAGGGGCTCCAGACATCACCCGGTCGCAAGAGTGGGCGTGGAGACAGGTTGGAGACAGGTTAGGGAAGCGCACTATGGGTATACAGTCCGTGGCCCGTTAAATAAAAATTTAGAGCAGCCGGACTCCAAACTTTTCGTCCATAGAGTTAATTAGTGTAGAGAATCAGACACCCAACCGATGCACGGTGGTTTGAAAGGCGAAAAAAGCGGACAAAAATCAATTTTTCAAAATTGTCTGATCTGCTTCATTCAAGCACACATGAACAGAAAAACGTCCAATTCTTTATGTATTATACTATATTTTGTTATTTTCTCGTCCAGTACCGTGTAGAACGCGCGCAAAAACGAGAGATTTATAAGAACACGGACGATCATAAATTCTTTCCAGTTTAGAATGCACATTTCTCGGTTACTATTAAAGTTATGAAATTAATTTTTTTCTAGTTACTTTTCAATACTGTGTAACTAAATTTATTACAAAAAACATTTTTCCACTTTCATATTAGTTGTAAATAAATTGAAATCATGCCTGCTAGAAGCAACATTATATTTGCGTTTCTCGACTTACAAAAAAAAATGTATGCCCATTATGTCATGACACTTGCAGTAATACAAGAACGACCAGGGAACACGTTCATGAAGGTTTCATCTGCATCTCTCGAAATGAGAAGAAAGAGAACGTTCTTACACGCGGCCGCGGCAGCGCGCTGTGACAAACAAGCCGGAGGGCGAGGACTGCTTTGTCACATTTATGACCTAGGGTCACACATATTACGGAACCAGGAGGCCCTTGAAGTGGTTATAATGCAATGTTATAATTTTGACATCACCACGTGCTCGAATGAGAGGGCGATTGGGTTTCTGGCGTGGGCAAGAGCGTAGGTCGCCGCGCTTCTCGGACCCGAGACTGAAACAAGCACTCGATAGATCGAAAACTAAGATGTCCGGTGAAGGTATCGATCAGGGAATTCTTACATCTATCCGATTGCTTGCACGCATGATCACACAAAGCCATGCGCTTGCTAGATGTATGTATCAATAGGAAATGTAATCTGGTAGAGATCTTCACTAGTGTTGCATGTGCAGTATGAGAAGTGAAAAATGAACCTTTTCAGTACATTACAGTAAGCTCAATCAAAAAAGTAGAGAAAATAAAAGTGATTGTGGCGCAAAACACAACACATTTCATGAACAAATTTGACTTAATCCTAGAAAAACAAAGGGGAGGTCCTGCCCCGGTCACTCGTTTACGAGAACATCGATTTGCGTTACTCATGAATGGATTTAGCTAAATTGTTGCCTCCATCTCCCTCCCAAAACACCGATCGGGATGCAACCGGCCTAGGCCTTCTCAGGAAGCCAAAAGAAAAAGGGAATGAACTGGAAAGAGGATGTGAGGGAAACTGACCTCGAATGCAATAGGACTATTTCCAAATGTTTAGCGGCCCTTCACATTCTAAAACCAAACTTTCATTAAGACAATTTTGGGCCGAAACTGTCAACTTCAGATTTCCGTCCCTTCGCGGCGTCGAATGATCTAGCAACAGCTCGGCCGAATGGGTACGTTGATCCTTCGTAGGTACTTATAAATATGAATGGATGACGTTTAGTTTCCATCTCGCCGAGACACACACGTGTAGGATTTTCCTCTTGAAGCGGAAAACACATTTCCTTGTTCTGTTTAGTAGTTCTAGAGGGATTGGTTATCCAATCACTGGCGAATCGAAATTCGATTATTTCATGACAAATCTCCCATCAAGAAGATGAATTTGGTAATGCAGAGCGCGTATTACACGCAAAAATGTATAATCAACACTCCGTTCGCAATACACTACACCTCCACACTCATTACCGCCAAAATGTAGCACAAAAGAATTGGTATGTTATTTTATTTGCGAGGGAAAAATTATGAAGTTAAATATTGACTGGAAGAGGACTCAAATAATTATTCTGCCGTATTTAAATGTAGCCAAGAAAACTAATGGTGCTACAACAGCACATATTACTTTCTCACATTATTAGTAACTTCTGGACATTTCAAAAATTCAGATAGTTCAATGGAAAATAGATCTGTGCCTCTTAAACGTTCTGAGCTCTATTCAAGGAAAAAATCTAAGGAAAAAATTTGGAGCTGTTTAAAAAGTGTTTTAAATGCCATTACTTCAAGAAAACAATACGGGAAACTACTCTAGTTTCAAAAAATTGTACATAACTTTATTTTAAGATCTAAGTTTTTTGAAGATAGTTCATTAAGGTAAAAATATATAAATCAACTGTACTTTGTGTAATGTTAATTTTTTTTTAAATTTTCATATATACTGAGAGTTTAACTGAAAATGTGACCGGCGCACATTGAAAATATGACCTGCGCATTTTTTACACTCGTACAATGTTCTATTGAAAGGGACAAGAAATGGGGTAAAACTTTGTTAATTTCTGGATAGATAATACTTTTAAAATTTCCTTATTTCATGCAATAATCAGCGAAAACTACTTAAATTTTCGAAAAATCGTAGACGATCTTCCTTAAAGATTTGTCCTTGATCTGACCTTATTTAAAGAACAGATTTTATTCACGAAAAATATATTTATCTTCAATTGCAGTTACAGGAAAAGACCGAGAAAAAATTGAAATATTGCAACTTCCGAAAATTCAGTGTTAAATTCAGTCTGTCAAATTTGCAGAGCCTCGACGTCGGCGAGATCGATCGGGGAGTATATATTTGGGAGAAAATCGTCTGAACGGTTTTGTGCGCGCGCGTGCGTGCGTGTGTGTGAGGGGTGAGATGGAAGAGGAGGAGGCAAGGAGGATGAACATCGCCCGCGGTCCGTACGTTAGGGTGCCGGCACTCACCTGGTATATACTTGGACTGACGGAGGGTGTAAGTACACAGGTTTTACATTAAATGTTTTATTCGATATTATGTAGTCTGCAATATATTACCCAATACATTCTTCTCAATGTACCACGCTTATATCAAATCCAATGTATTATAACCGGGATTTCAATCAATAAGCCTGTTGCATGCAACGTATATTCTAAAACAATGCCAATGTTTGGGCCTCATATGAACCACCCATCCTGCCATTACGACATGGCTCCATTATCGAGGGGTGGGATAAACGGTAGTTGGGGGTTATCTTTATCGTGCATGTAAATACGTTCGTTTCATACATGCCTACACAGCAAGGCGACCTACTTTTAAAGCAGCGTGAAGAGGCCACTTCGCACCACTGCTCCTTGCCCATTGTGCAATATCACACCTACCTTCTTCACAAGGTCATTCATCGCCAGCCCGTCCGTCTATTCTTTATTCTTGCACTTATTCATTATTGTTTCATTTCATAATTTAATTTTTATCGTGTCTTAGCTTTTCCAATTATGGAAATTAATATATATTCTGGAAATGAGACCACCCAGGACAGTGTGTATTATGTTCTGAGACGCCGCTTATCTAAATGTATCGTAAAATCGAGACATACTATTGTTAGGGTGGCCAGATCCTCATCGGTGAAAGGAGTGACAGGGGCTTACTCCATCCAAAACAGTCCAAAATATCTTAAATAATAATGTAATATGCGACACTTTGTATGTCTGTACATGTTACACTGTATACTTATGGAAATTTTCTAATCGATGAAAAGTAATGTTGCAAAAACTAAGAAATCTTTATTTGAAACGGAGACGTAAGTTCCAGCTACACAAACTTCGCTTTCAGCTTCAGATACCTTCCATCCCATTTTGAATACAGGATATTTTGCTGGCTAGATCATCGTTAATTCATTTCAGCTTTAGCATTTTAAACTATCACAATAAATGTTTAACAAATATATGTCTAGGAAAACACAAATCTCATGATTCCTTCCTCGACAGAATCACCAACAATTCACAAAACTACTTACAACAAGATCGGACATAATGAGCGTGCCTCTCGATTTGAGCAGAAAAGAAAATATTCCGGTGATAATGCTGCCACCTTCAGGCGTATTCATGTAAACAGTCATCAAAACAACTTTAAAATATCGTGATCTCACACGAGCAAGTCACAGAAACAAACACATTTCATGAGTTTTAAAATATCCGCCCGGACCACGGACAAAAGTATAAAGAGGTGATGTCCGGATAAAAGAGAATGTCTGGTGACCCTAATCTTCGTTGTACCGGGAGAATCGAATCGAATCTGTTGCCGTTGGGTTGCCCGTAGCGACTTGCACTTGTTGGGGGAGCAAGCTCTGCATGGGCACCTTGTCTATTTGCATCTATCCGCACCCGTTCTGTATCACCGTCAGGCCAAAGCCGGATCATGCTGGTACGCAGCATAAAGCCTCCCCACTCGATGCCTGGTTCGGGCCGCGCTGCTCTAGCTGACAGAATTACTAGCCATTTGGTTAGTTCGAATTCTTTAAAGTGCCTCCTCTGCATCGGGGCGAAACCCTACCCAAATACCCATACGTCATTGACACAACGAAACCAAGAGTCCAGTAGAAGGCCACCCGAAATTGAGGTCCGAGCGACTTGGGGACCTCTTCCCGTCTGCTCACCGCAATCTCCTTTACGCAATCGACGTATCACCGGAAACAGGACGACAGTCAGGAGATCCAATCCCCATTTGAGGAGCAAACCTTCAAAACGTGACATGTCCACTTCTAACTTTTCTAATAAAAATTAAAAATGTAGACTAAATATTACACTTTTCAACACTGTCTTTAACTCAACGAATAGAGTACTACTTAATGTATTGTAAGACATCTTACATGTCTTTTTGGAAATAAAATTCTCGGCAAAAACAACAGAAGAACTCAATTTTTGCCAGGTGGACATGTCACCTTTTGAATGCTTGCTCCTCATTTCGGGCTTTAAAGTGGGTTCGGGACTCACCCCTGGGGCCTTCCCTCTTCCCGGCCCTTGGCCTCTGTACCGGAAGGGTGGGGGGTGGGGATCTCTCTCTCGGAGGCCCTGGCGACAGGCAATTGAAGCGGGGGTTTGAGCGTCCGCGGAGGTGGGCGGGCAGCGCATGGTCCGCCACCGGACGGGTCGCCCCCGAGCTGCAGGTAACAGGCCGGGCGATGCACGGGGAGCAGGGGCGGGAGCCGATTAGCCGAGCCGGGCCGGGCCAACGAACTCCCCATGCGCGCCTCGTGGGCGCCGCCAGGTAGGAACGCCCGCTATCTATACCAGGCGGCGCTGTATTCGGGCGTGGTCCACACAAGGGTATTACTCTTGGTATCACCTCCCTGCGGCGCGATTTTGCAACCTCAGTTATTCTCCCAACTACTCTCCGAGGTACTTCTAAGGAGAAGGGAATTCATTAATTTATGTTAGGGTGTACAGTCTTCTGGCTTGGATGCTAGATGGAGATCTTTCTGTTCAATGCTCTTATACTAGCTCTAACTAATTTTGTGCTCTTTGGCATACCCAAACTATATAAATATTAGCACTACTACGTGTTTAATAATGTTTTCCCGCGGAGAAACGTTTTCCATTCACGCTTGTGTACTTCATTTACCTGATATAAACAATTGTTCATTCAATCAAATCACTCTCAGTGAAGTGTAGTGATGTGTTGTGTAGTGTAGTGTAGTGCAGTGGAGTGCAGTGGCAAATCTTCAACCCACGCAGCCATGGGAAGATATGACGCTGACAGTTCTGCACGGGTTGCTCATTTCACGGAGCACCTTGCACTTAACAAGAAAGAAAGTACTCTACTTGTAACTCCCCAAAGACTTTTTTTTTTGTTGTTTTTGTTTAAGGTCGCATCAACATTACGTCATTAGCGGCAACTATTGGATTTAATGTTATGGTAACTGTGAAGATGAAACGATATGCTGATGATAAGGGGTAAAAGGACGAACACTAATACAACCATGCCCGAGGCGGGACTCGAACCCGCGACCCTTCGGTCCGAGATCGCTACGACACTACTGCCTTAGCCTCGGCCACCGGATCGGCGCTTTTAACGTTGAAATGGCTGGAGCGTGCGCCTTAAATGCCTTGTAATGTAAACGTGCAATGTTCATATCCACTCTTGTACGCGACTAAACATATTATAATATCCTTCAAAGTAATTCAATTCAGAAATTCAGTATCTTTTTTATGATACTCCTCTTACGTTTCCTAAAAACCGTAGCAATTTTGTTATATTCAGTGACTAATATTTGCCCTCGAAATTTGCTTAAACTATGATTCATACTAAGGTTAATAATTTTACAAGATGTCAATATGAGACACACATCAATGCACGAAGTGACAATTACCAGTGGGCTGAGCGAACGGAACAGCATGCGCCCCATTTTCCAGCAACCACGCGAGGTCAAGGCTAAATACAGCCGATCAATGTTACTGAAATCGTTCGTTTATCGGAGCTAATGTATCTTCCAAGGCGATTCACAGTCTTTTTTATCAGTGTTTCAGAGAAGACTTTGCACATTAAACATCATTTCGCTACTGCCGCCTTACTAAAACATCTACGAAGATTCAATTTAGATTTTGAATTTTCAACGTTCTGTTGTTCTGTTTCAATTGTTTCTGTTGTGCATACTGCAATACGACCAGACGAAAAGCTACTCTGAGAATGTGCTTTTAAGTCAATTTAAATTGAACTATTCCACCAAAAGTAAGTAAAGTGTACGAGTAACAATATTGGTAGAAACGCTAGCCATACGAAGACAGTTATCTACAAAATGAGATTTTTATGGGCCTTCTAGTTACATTTTTAGATTTAGCTCATCTATATACACGCACGTCAATCCGTCGCAAGAATGGTCAGAAAGATGCAGAATCTCGAAGTGTAAGTAAAATTAAATTATTTGAAATTACGTTCGATTTAATCACAAGAGTTTATTTCTGTTTATTAACAAAAGCGTAATATGCGTTATATAATCTATTAACCTTTGTTTTACTAATATTGTGTGTTGAGTATATACTTTACGTATAACGTATTCCTCACATATTTGTTTCTCAGTTATCAAGCCCAGGTACAGCAGGTTTCTGACTACTGACGTAACAATAACAATAATAATAATAATAATAATAATAATAATAATAATAATAATGTATGCATTTGGCGTTATTGGGTCGGTAGTCAGACTACGCCGGCCAGCTACCGGTGTCCCCCATACCTGGGCCTAGTTAAATTCTCATACTTCCGGAGTAAGAGCGACTATGAGGGGAATACGACGAACTCTCTTCACCGTAACATGCAAGATCCGCTTGCTTCAGCTTTTCTTCTTCACATAGCTACAGAAAAGGACGATTTTAAAGGAAAACTACAACTCTCTTCTTGGCTCGATCGGGAATCGAACCAGGGACCACAGTACGGGAAGCTAGTACGCTGCCCATGAGCCAGCCAGTCCGGATAGCCAAAATCGCTATGGCAGTAGTGCCGTGGCGATCTCGGACGGAAGGATCGCGGGTTCGAGTCCCGCCTCGGGCATGCGTGGTTTGTGTATATCTGTTTGTTTATGCCGTCCATTCATCCTTCATCATCATCATCAGTCCAACTTCCATCCCCCCTGGACCAACAACTCTGGGGTATAAAAATCGGATTCAGCCTAATGCTGATCCCCCTGATTAGTTACATGCCAGACTTGTAACGTGATAAAATGATACTGAGCCCGTGCAAGTGCATGTCATACGTGGTCCAAGATGGCCTATTCGCGAGCAATAATAATAATAATAATAATAATAATAATAATAATAATAATAATAATAATAATAATAATAATAATAATAATAATATCGAAAAAGAACGGACAAGGTGCAGATCAATCATTTATTTTGCTTAAAAGGAGAATGAAGCCAGAATCGGAAGTAGTTGTAATGGCTGCCCAAGATGATCCGATGGGAACACATTATGACAAAGCGCTTCTCAAAATTTCCGAAGATGATAAATGCGGCATTTGCCAGGAACAAGAAGAAACCATTGATCATGTCGCCTCGACTTGTCCAATTCTAGGGAAGACCAAATACTTACAAAGAGACGATAGGGTGCCTAGTTACCTCCAATGGCAGATCTAACACTAACACTTAATGATAATTTCGCATCTGAATATATTACTATATTCTCTATAATACTTCCGAACGTACATGCACAAAGAAACGCACATTTCAAGTCTAGCTGGTGCACACTCCTCGTGAAAATCATTCATAGAGCATCGAATGAAAATTGCCGATCCGTACGCCCAGGAAATACGAAATGCGCTTCTCCGCTCTCCAAACCTCAGGGTCGACGACTGCTCAACTTCTTCGTCGTCGCCGCCGCCGCCTCTTCCTCCAGCGAAAGCGCTCGTGCAGGCTCGAATAGTATCGGGCGGGTCGATCTAAAAGAGTGCTCTTCGTTGAAGTTGCGGAGCGGTGCGGGCGGGGACGGGGGCGGGGGCAGGAGGGAGGGTGCTGGTGCCAGGGGCGCCGTGAAGCCGTCCAGCCAGGGCGCGCGGCGGGTTCGGCGCGATACGAACACTCGGTGGCCATCCAGTCATCCTCCCACGCCACTTACAACTGAATCAAGTATCTGTACAATGGCATCTACATAACAAATCTATAAAATATCTAGGCCTTTTCTTCGACACCCGCCTCAATTGGAAAAATCAAATCGACAATAAAGTTACACAAGCACAAATTAAATTACACCAATTACACCAACTGAAACCAATTATAAATAGATCAGCTAAATGACTCTACAATTCTGCCTTACTACTATACAAAATTATCATACGGCCACTACTATTATATGCATGCCCAGTTTGGATCAGCGCAGCCAAATCAAACATCAAAAAACTTCAAGTAGCAAATCAGTTCCTACGCACCATCACGAATGCCCCATGGTTCGTCTCCAATGCACAAGTCCATAAAGAATTCCAGATAGAACCGATTACCAACCACATTTTTTTAACCACCCACTTCTTCCAAAACATGTCAAATATACCCAAACTAACCCCGCTAAGACTCTGCCATAACCCAACTAACAGAACCCGCATTAAAAATAAATTTCCTTTCCATACATTCCTAAATAAATTCTCAGATCTACATCCAAAGTAGAGATATTGTACAAAGATACTTCTACTACCCTAGTAGTAATGTAAGTAGTATTTTAAAATTATTTGTAAGATTATTGTAAGTTAATTGTAAGTAGATATAAGCAACTATAACAAATGTAGAGTGTAATAACACTGATCTTTGTATTGTTCTATCCAAAAGAAAATAAATAAACGCGGCGGCCAACAGGACATGACTGAACCGAACCCGGCACCTTTCGTGAAGACACTGCTTCATTGACCACTTTTTATCTATCTATATTTCTAATTTCTAAATCGCGCATAAATCGAACGAAAACAAGTCTCCGGTCATGCGAGAGATCTCTAGCTTAGGAACGAAAGAAGAAAAATGAACAATTTAGATTTTCACAGAAAAAATGCGAAAATTAGATGGCTTAATTCCAATGCTCATGGTGCGCGGACAGACAATTCTCGAACTCAGTGTGTCACTGCTTTCGACACGGCTGACGTCATGCGCCAGCAAGGTTCAAAGCAAGAGACCCGCCATTAAATATTGCTTTTTACGTGTCGCGTTATGGAACAGCAACTTTTGTGATATTCTTGGAGAGTAAAGAACTCTTGTAGTGTGTATATACAACACTACGCTATTGCAGAATTCGTGAAGAGTGTTTTTGTTCAAGTATTTAACTTACTGCAATGATATATAAGAGTATTTTACTTGTTGTTCATGAGCAGTGTGCATGCTACTTTTTGGACATTCAGTTAGTTTGTTTGTTTTTTCAGACTTTTTGCTGCCGCAGGTCACTAGTAATATATAATGGGACACTTGTACATATGAGAGAAGCATATTACCAGCAACGCTGCGAAATGTCTCATTTGATTCATTATTAACTGAAGATCGAGGAAAATAACACACTATAGAAAAGTTTTACATGCTTTATTGCTACATGTAAGAAATGCGATCATCAAGCTGTCCATTTTTTTATTCAGATCATGAATACTTCGGATACTGCACTTTGAGTAATGTTTTCACATTTGTGATTAGTTCAGTAAAACATTTTTTCCAACTCAAATGTTCCAGCTCCAGAAGTTCACACAAGCTGAAGTGATCAAGTAAAGTTCACACCCGGAAACGTATAAATATCAATGAACGAGCATTTTTTTAGTGCACTGGGGTTTGGAACACCTCAACCTAAAACATCATGACGCCAATATTATTTAAATTCCTAGCAATATAGGAATTTAAATAATATTGGCAAAGATCTGCTTTATGATTTTACGATTAAAATCTTGCAACAAGATTAAATTCCTTATTTCATTTTTTTATTCTCATTATTTTGTTCGAATTTCAAAAGTCGCTCTCAATAGTTGAGCACCCTTTGCTGCTACACGGCACTACAATCTCTTGAAATTAACCGAGTCACTATCCATCCTGAAATCCCAATGATCATTCGCTTAATAATAGCGGTTCGAGTAAAGAAAATAGAACATTGGCAAAAAGAAACTACGAATGATGCAAACTAGGTATTCTGGAATCTCAGGTATTTGCAAACCAATCACAGTTCACATTGAAATCTACCTTACTATACTGTTCCATACCAACAAAGCCGACACATATCGCGCGTTTATCTACATCAGAATTAATAATTAATGTTTTTCATATGGAAAACCTCATCGAAAATGTTGAATGAACTGAAATGATCTCTCTCCTGAAACTGAAATCGTCCCTGTCCACATATTAATACTAAAACAAGTATCTGTGATCTCTTTCCAAATGTTTCTTTTTCTCAAAATTTATTGTAACCGGAAAGCTCATTCTTTATCGTTGGACGGCTCTAATAGAAGACAAATAATCCTTGCTTTTCAAATAGTGAACGTTTCATTATTCAGAAAAAAAAAAGATTTATTCACCGTCGTCAACATCGTCTGCATCAAAAAAGAGGAATACCAGGAAACTTGCATGGACTGTAGGAGGCACCAAAAGCTCAGATCAGCCCAAAACACGCACGAAAATCAAGGGACCACAAGTAGTCTGCTGGGTCGCTCACAATCATGAGGGATCACCAACTGTATAGTGAACCGACTAGTCACACACACATACATACAGAAACACACACACACACACACATACAGAAACACACACACACACACACACACACATACAGAAACACATACACACACACACACATACAGAAACACACACACACATACAGAAACACACACACACACACACATACAGAAACACATGCTTTTCACACACACACATACATAAACACATACACACACACACATACAGAAACACACATACACACACACACATACAGAAACACATACACACACACACATACAGAAACACATACACACACACACATACAGAAACACATACACACACACACATACAGAAACATACACACACACATACAGAAACACATACACACACACACATACAGAAACACATACACACACACACATACAGAAACACATACACACACACACATACAGAAACACATACACACACACACATACAGAAACACATACACACACACACATACAGAAACACATACACACACACATACAGAAACACATACACACACACATACAGAAACACATACACACACACACATACAGAAACACATACACACACACACAGAGAAACACATACACACACAGAGAAACACATACACACACACACACACAGAGAAACACATACACACACACATAGAGAAACACATACACACACACATACAGAAACACATACACACACACATACAGAAACACATACACACACACATACAGAAACACATACACACACACACACACACACATACAGAAACACATACACACACACACACACATACAGAAACACATACACACACACACATACAGAAACACATACACACACACATACAGAAACACATACACACACACACACATACAGAAACACATACACACACATACAGAAACACACACACACATACAGAAACACACACACACATTTTTACATACACACACACACATTTTCACATACACACACACACATTTTCACATACACACACACACATTTTCACATACACACACACACATTTTCACATACACACACACACATTTTCACATACACACACTCACACACTACCACATTCTCTCGTATTGGCGACTTCTTCAGAAATGCGCTGCTGGCAGCGCGTTCGCAGTTGAGGCGGGAAGGAGGGGGTGTGGTGGGGCTGGGCAGGAGCAGGCGCAGTGGCGGGGACGGAGGCGCGCCGCCCTGTTATCTTACGTAAGCTGGCCGGGCGCCATGAGGCCATGCGGATCGCGAAGGAGGCGGCGCGGGGGAGGGGACGAGGCGCCGCGCCAACGAGCAGGTAGGCAGGCGAGCGCGCGTCGGCGTCGGCGTCGGCGTCGGCGTCGGAAGGGAGCGCGCGCGGGAGATGTGACAACGCCGGGGTGCTAAATACAATGCGGTGCACTCGCTTGCGTAACCGCTCCCCAATTAGAATGCTGTTACGGCCGTGCCGAACGCCGCCTTCAAATGTCGACGGGCGCCCGGGAGTCCACTGAACCGCCTCCCACCCGCCCGTGCCAACCGCTCTCCGGGGATTATCACACCGTAATAGCATCCCGACACCTTGTGGAACTCCCGTAAACAAGCCAAATCGCATTTGCAAAGGTAACAGAATTATCTCCATTGATAAACGTTGGTCCCCTGGAGACCGAGAGTTCAAATTAAAAGTAGCCAAAAACCAGTGAAACCTGACATCAGCAGACATGAATGGTTCCGGAAAAGATTTGGCTGTTGGCCGCTTAAAGTGGGTTATGAGGTTACATCAATCGTGTTAATTGCTATACAATTTAAACAACGTATTTGAGATAATTTGTCTCCACTCGGCCAATATCACAACACGTAATTCACTTGTTACTCATTCTCTTAGTCGATCAACTCACTTTCAGTCTTCGCCGAATCAAACAAGCAAGCTGAACTTGAAGATACAATTCATATCCTGTAGAAACTTCACAGAGCGCCGACCGCCGAAGGAGTTAAGCGAATGACCTGAAGATGGGATGGGCATAAGTGGTGTGCTCTGTAAGTTCTTAATCGTACACGCTAATAATACACGCTTCCTGCTGAACGATTTGGAGTCTTTGCGTAGGCTTGCGCGCATTCGCTCAAACTCCTCAAATCGTTCGTTAAAAGGAAGCCTGTACATCGGAATTCTAACAGAAAGGAAGTACGAATTAGGAAATCAAAGAAGTGCTGTGAAATGGGAGAAGCAAACGCGTTGTTGTTTCATTCAGAGTTATTTAGTCATATTTTGTTACCTGAAAGAGAAA